>CANUEP010279616.1:0-29162 GCA_947857235.1 Jatropha podagrica | reverse complement strand
GATTTTGGGCTCTACTATACATGATTGAAATATAATAAAATGAGATTGATATTGATATATGAGCATGCTCGGGTTATCAGCCCATTCTGTTATATGAAAGTTATGATCATATGCTAGGGTTATCAGCCCTTATAAATAGGCGAACGCGTTTATTATTTGTGGTAGTGCTTGCACATGCCACAGTTATGTGATATGTGATGGCGGTTTCATAAGCCATGGTTATGTGATATGTGGTGGCAGTTTCACGAGCCATGATTAAATGTATCTTGTTATATTTCTTTTCTGTATATGTATGAGCCCTTAATTAAGAATGGAAATTTATTTTGTTATAAAGAAATCGGAGACATATTTGCACTTGTGTCATTTATCTTAATTTTAGTGGATTATGAAATGTTCTTTAAAAGTGAATTTCTTATGGTTTTCGAAATATTTGATTTAATTAGCACGTTTTTAGTGTTTATCATATATTTTGATTTGAGTGTTTGAAACATATTTGAGATTTGTTACCTTGGCATTTCTTGCTGTTTTAATTTGATAATTATTTAGCACCACTTAGTGTATTGATTTTTATCACGTGCAGGTTGTGACCTGTGGGTGCTTCGTGAAGACCAAAGAGGTAGCATCAAAGTAGAATTAGCATTTTAAGTTGGATATATAGTAGATTGTAATTATGGCATGTATAGACTTATTGTAAACAGTATTGAAGTTGTAAATATTGATAATGTAATTAAAGAGATTCATGGTTATTTAAGTATTTTGATCTTATTATATTTATGGTGTGTGAAAGTTAATATATTTATTCTTGGAATGAATGGTGTATTAGCATTATAGGACTTATGTGAATGGATACATATATTTAGAAGTGTTTTGTGTTTTTGAGTTGATTGGAGTTTTGGGATTGGAGGAGAATAATTTACATTGGAAGTGTATATATTTTCTTTGTGTGGCAAGTAAATTTTAAGGGGAAACTCTTACGAATTTTTAGTAGGAATTTCCTTAAATATTACTTTTTAAATTTTTAATTACATGTCTTCTTATGAAAATCTATCCATTTCTAATATGTGATCTAGAGTTATTAAATGATATAAGATAGTGCTCCGACACCGAATGTGGCACCCGCCGTCTGGTTCTTCAAGATTGGGTGGCGGGTGGTACAGTCGGTTCTTAAGATAGGGGCCACTTCCAATGCTAATGCCATCCCGAGCCGGACAAAGGATGATTCTACTTCTCCAGAGGTTCGGAAGATGATGGAGAAGATGGACTCTTTTGAGAAATTTCTAAAAAGCATAAAGAAGAATGAAGACTTGATTGATGTAGGCCCTCTCCCACTTTTTCTAGAGGCCAGGCTACCTGCCAAGTTCAAGATGCTAGCCATGGACAAGTTTCATGGCACCACATGTCCTGAGACTCACCTAAAAATGTATGTGTGTGTCCTCACTCCTACTAGTTTGAACAATGAGCTCCTGGCTCAACTCTTTCAACAATCTTTTACTATTGTTGCTCTTCGCTAGTTTGTTGCTCTGGACAATACCAAGAAGAAGACTTGGGATGGGATTTGTGATGCCTTCAACCAGCAGTATCACTATAATGTGGAGATTGATAGTACCAGGAGAGACTTGGAAACTACTAAGCAAGAAGCCCGACAATCCTTCTCCTACTTTCTTACAAGATGGAGAGACAAAGCTACTCAAATGCTCAATCATCCTTTAGAACAAGAATAGATTGACATCATAGTTAAGAACCTACTCCCCTCTTATCAGAGTCACCTCAAGACTCAATACCTTCCAAACTTTAGAGCTCTCGTGGCCATCGCAACTAAGATTGAGGACATATCCAATCAGGCCAGATTAAAGAGGATCAAGCTTCTTCCACTAGATATAAGAAGCCACATATCAGCTATCATGCAGTCCTTCCCCCTCAGAATGGTGGTGAGGTGGCCAATCTGACTAGCCAAAGACAACAACCTCCTCCTCCACCAAGGCCAGTTGCTCGACCAAAGAGAAGCAAGTTCACGAACCTTGGGGTTCCTCTCTCATTTATCTTTCGTAAGGCTATAGATGACAAGTTGATATAGCCTCTAAAAACCAAAAGCCTACCAAATCCAGTTCCAAAACACTACAACTTGAACTCTTTCTGCTCTTTCCATCAGGGACCTAGGCACAAGATTGATGACTGCAAGACCCTAAGACATAAGATCCAGGACATGGTGGAGAGTGGCCAAATACTCCGTGTTCGACCTAGACCGAACATAAACACCAACCCACTTCCCCAACATCAAATAACATTCACATGATTCACTAAGAGCCAAACTCTAACTTGGCCTCACTAATCCACCCAATCATGGACAACTCATGCTACGTCATAGATCTGAATGACGTGCTTGAGGAAATCAATGCCATCACCCGGAGCGGGAGACAATACCCATCTCCTTCTCCCGAAGCTTTACCCAATCTAGCCACCTTGGCTAAGGACATGTCCAGTTCAAGCTCCGAACCTCAGCTTGAGAATTTGGTTTTGAAATAGCTGAAGAAAACCAAAGCTAACATTTTTATATGGGGGTTGATTTAGTCTTCCTTTGTACATCGCCAAGCTTTGGTCAAGGCAATGAATCAGTGTCAGATAACTATTGATATCACTCCAGAAGCTTTGGTTGCTTCCATCACCAGAAATGCTCTAGCAATGGCTCTTTACTTCTCAAACCACGAGATCTCTGCTGGAGGAGACCACAATAATGCTCTCTATATTATAGTCTAAGCCAGGGGTAAAATAGTGCCTATGGTTTTGATAGACAATAGGCCAATGCTCAATGTCTGTCCTCTAAAAGTAGCCAACTGTCTAGGGTTAACTAGTGAAGATTTTATGCCTTCTGATAAGATAGTGAGGCTATGACAACACCAGACGGGAAGTATTAGGCATGGCTGAGCTAGGGGTCACAATTGGCCCACAGTAATGACCGTCCCCTTCCAGGTAGTGGATGTCCCGGCTTGCTTCAACCTACTTCTAGGAAGGCTGTGGATTCATAAGGCTAAGGCAGTAGCCTCCTCTCTACATCAAAAGCTGAAATTCCCCTGTGGAAATCTAGTGGTGACAATTAAAGCAGACTTGGCGAGAAAATCAAAACTTCACTCTTTGGCCCCATTATTTGAAATTTAGCCTGAGCCAGCAGTCTACCCATTCTCAGGCTTTTGCTTTAATTCAGTTCAGTTTATCAAAGGAGAGTTGGGTAAAGAAATCTTCCCAATGGACTTCAATCCCTACAATAACCCTATGTTGGCTAACATGTTGAGAACCATGTGTTACTTTCCTGGAATGGAATTGGGCTGCAACCAACAAGGTATGGCCTCCTTCACTAAATATCCAATCGCTCAACCTCCTTTTGGTCTTGGGTTCAGGCTGACAAAGGAAGACCGAGCGGAGGTGGAAGACGCCAAGCAGAAGGCGACAATGGGAAGTGAAATAAGGGACATTCTGATGCGCCCATACTTTAAAACCCTTAATGGTTAGTTTACCAAAGAGGGGGAATTAGAACCCTATTATTTCATTCAAGAACCATGGTATTGCCCTTCAATGAAAAGACTAATCCCTGGTTTTGAACTCCTTTTTTATGTTAGGCTCTCAGTAATAGACTGCGAGCCTTTCTTCAAACTCCAGATAGATTGGGAGGATAATGTGGAGACCTCTCTCTTTGACATCTGCATGATTACTGATCAAATGGAAGCAAACCCCATAAATCTCATACAGCCCATCCAAGAACCTTTATAGAATTGGTACCTGGAGGAGCACGTAGAGCAATCAACCTTCTTTCTACCTTAGCCTAAACCTGAGTCACAAACAGAACTTGAGTCAGAGTCCAGTTTAGAGTCTTCAAAGTCTTCTGAGTCCTCTGAGTCTTCTTTGTCTTCCTTGTTAGAAATAGGAGATCTCTTTGTAGAACTCAGTGTAAATGCCAATCATGGCACATTTATCAATAATAGAAAGTCTTAGTTTTCTTGTTACCCTTTGTCAACCTTGAATGAGATTGCTAGCAAAATAGAAAATGAAAAAGAAAAAGAAATAAAAAGAACAAAAGAACAAATAAACATTGGCACAAAAAATGCACCAAAGCATACATTTATTGCACATGAATGTGATTGTAAACAGGAATTGACAGAGCTCATCAAACAGCATTCAGATTGCTTTGCATGGACAACCAGTGATATGACCAGTATAGATCCTAACATCGTTGTTCATGATATCCCCACCTATGATCACTCAAGCTAGTGAAATAGAAACTCCAGAGATAAAAACTAGATGTCTCTCTTAGAATCAAGGAGGAAACATAAAGCCCATTGATTATTCGACCTGGTTGGCCAATATAGTACTAGTTCCTAAGAAAGATGGCAAGATCAAAATTTGCATCAACTACCGGGATCTAAACAAGACTTTTCCTAAGGACGACTTCCCTCTACCACATATCGACCTGCTTGTTGACAGAATGGCAGCGTCTAGTGTGATTTCAATCATAGATCTTTATGCAGGGTATAATCAGATACTAGTCAATCAGCTAGATAAGCCAAAGATATGACACCCAAAATCTGGTTTCGTAAAAATAGAATCTTAAGGGCCACATTGGGTTTAACATGAAGTGTTAAACCGGTATACTTAATACTTGACAATTCAACTACCCTTTTTCTTTCAAATTTATTTTCCCAACACATCTCATAAAAACTCAACATAAATAATAAATCAGTTCCTTTTTAATTGAAAGCATTTAAGATATTAATTTCATGCCATAAAATATTCTGACTCCGAAAATAAAACTGTTTCCAAATATCTAGTTCATAATATTTTGACTTAAATAAAAGTATTCTAGTGCCTTCATTATATTTACATGCCCCTAGATTTTCCTAAAGACTAAATTAAAAGAGAGACTATTTGACGACTAACTATTGTAGAATAAGGGGCCTCTGAAAAGTTTGATGCTCGCTGTGGACCGTCTACCCCGAATTAGCAACCTGCTAGTGACAAGTCAACGCGATAAGCATAAAGCTTAGTGGTGCTTATTTCTCATTTATAGTAGGGAAATACATATAATCAATTATAATACCTCATACATAGTATTTATTCAAAAACAGACAGCATAATCATACTATAGCATATTTCAGAAGCGTAATATAAATATTCATAGTCAACATACCTAATTAAAATCCAATAATCATGTATCACTAACTTAGACATACTTAATCATGAAATCACATATGTTCATAAGGCAGTATAATTATTTATTTAGTTAATTTATAAAAAAGAACTATATTTTTAATTAGGTCTTTAGCATACTTAGAAGAATCAAATAGTAGACAGAGAATTCCATAATAAACATACGGCTTACAAGCCCATATAATATCATACGACCCATCGGTCGGAATTAAATGGCCATATCCAGAAAATGGGATTCGTTAGCCCTTATAAAAATTAAAGTTCGTTAGCTCCTATAAAATTAGAGTTCATTAGCCCCTATAAGACACTGTGTGTCACATATAGACAGTACTGTATTTCCTATGGCATGTCATACCTCTATACAACTGCTGTCTCAACCAAGTAGACCAAAGCTGATAAAATATTTATTTTAATTAATTCATTTTATAATTCATAAATAACAGTATTCATAAATAAAATATCCAATCTCAATATTACGTTGAAATATTTTATTACAGAAAAAAATATTCTCTTTTATAATTCCTCTTTATTCATAAAAATCATATTTTTACATATTAAACATTTCATCATAACTTCATATTCATAAACCATATATATATATATATATATATATATTAAGCACATAATCATACTTGTTTTCTTATAGTTTATTATATTCACAAAGAATATTTTATTTCATAAAATATTCTATTATGATACCAAAAATTTATATCATCCAATTAAAATTAAAATCATAATATATTTCGCATAATTACTCATAATTCGCTAATATACACAAATTCCAATACTATAGCACAATTCCCAAGACATTAATATTAAACATGATATATCGCCTCCTAATTAATCCATAATTCAATTATTTCTAATATTCTCCTAACTTGGACTTAAGTGGATCAATTAATTGTTTAATGGATCTAATAGGATATTTAAATCCAATATTTCTTTAACTTCCAAGATTAATTTAATTATCTACTTAATTGATGTAGTAGCCATAAAAATTATATTATTTTTATTATTCCTATTATTTACTAATTAAGTACCTAATTAATCTAGATATCACCAATTAACTATCTAACCACTTAATTAAATTACTACTAACCAATTATTTTATTATTACCACTTAATTATCACTAATCCTACTTAATCAATCATTTTAATTAAGGATAAATTATAATTTAGTCCTTAAGGTCCTCATTAATTATAAATGGGTCTCATTTGAAGTAAATAGACTAATAGTATATTAATTTATCCATAGTCTACAATTTAATCCCTTTTAAGGGTCCAATTTATAATTATAGTTCCTAATCAAGCCCCAAATAGTTCTTTAGTCCATAATTAATGCAAATTACATTTGGATCCTTAGAAAATGTCCTATTAGTTTTTAAAATTTCCTTTGTCCAAAGTCTCCACAAGCATAGAAAATTTCTCTTTGGTCCTTGGAACATGTCCAAATAAATCCATGGGTCATGAAAATATTATTTGGTATCCAAAATAAATTATGTCTCCAATAATTTTACATAACAAGCCTAATAATGTACTAAGATTATTCTTTTTATTATCTTTAACCTCACACTATAATATTTACATATCACATACATAAAATAGTATTTAAACATCATAAAAAAATAATACCATAAATTTAGCTAACTTTCAAAAAAAAATATTAACAATATTTAAATTTAACAGAGGCCCATATTTAGCAACTACAATATTCATACATGTAGATTTAAACATAAAATCACTAAAAACTAATATGGAGAATTTTTTTTTTAAAAAATATTATTAAATTCGATCAATATGAAAAATATAAACTAAAATTTTATAAAAATTACATCTAGCATAAATGACACATTAAACACAGATCAACTCATTTAAAGCATAAAAATCAAGTCTTGAAGCACAAAAATATAAAATCACATCAAATAATTCTTAAAAAATCTAAATAAATACTTAGACTTAATGAAAATAAAATTCTAAATGCATGAATAACATAAATAAATGTATGAGAACTTATTTGTAGCCTTAGTTTGAAAAATCACTAAGATTTTAGATGAGAGAGAAAGAGGTAGAATGGGTTTTAGTGAGAGAAAGTTTACCAAATGGTGAAAATCCGAAATTTTGATGCAAGAATTCACTTCCTTAGCTTAGGTATTTAAATATTTTTGCTTGAACTTGTTAAAAAAATAGTGGCTTTTATGGTGTAGTGAAGAAAAATGGAGAAGAGAGGGAGAGAGTTTGGTTTGGGTGGCTAGGGTTTTGACGAAGAAGAAGATGGATTGTTGCATGTTTGATTATTTAGGTTTTAGATGACTTTTAGGCACTTTGGTAATTTTTATAAATGAACGGTGTAGATTAGTTCTTAAAAACTCATCCAAAGGCTCATATTAATTCATTAATGGAAATTTGGTAATTTGCCATTATATAGAGACAAGATTGACTTGGTAAAAAGTCTTATAGATAGAAGGCTACGATTTGTTTTAGGTTTCTCTCATCCTAAGGCTAGAATTAGATACTACACTAAGTCCAACTACATATAATAAAAACTTTATAAATACACATATCATGCCATAAAGTAATTTTCTATATAATTAAAATTACTAAAATAATTTATGGCACCATAAATCAACTATATAAGCATAAATCATCTCATTAATAAATTAAATCTCTACACATGTGAAATTACTAAACTAACCCTATGACATTATTCACCAAAATCATAATTAAATCATAATAATTTGTAATTGAGCTCTAAAATGATTTAATGTATGCTAATGACATGCTTAGAAAATATGGATGTGACAAAAGACTTTGTTCATCACAAAGTGGGGTACTTTCTACTATAGGATGATGCCATTTGGTCAGAAGAATGTTGGTGCTACTTATCAGAGGATGGATGGCCACCATGATCTTCCATGACCTAATGCATAAGAATGTAAAAGTATATGTTGATAAGATGGTTGTCCACACTAGCGACGGACCAAGTCACCTAATTGCCCTTGAGCAGTTCTTCTCCAGACTTCGACAATACAATCTGAACCTCAACCCTACCAAGTGCCTCTTCTAAGCTCCATCTGGTATCTTCCTAGGCTACATGGTGTCAAGAGAAGGATTGAGATTGATCC
Source organism: Jatropha podagrica (assembly GCA_947857235.1). Classification (NCBI taxonomy): domain Eukaryota; kingdom Viridiplantae; phylum Streptophyta; class Magnoliopsida; order Malpighiales; family Euphorbiaceae; genus Jatropha; species Jatropha podagrica. The sequence continues at coordinate 20,844 of CANUEP010279616.1, read as the reverse complement.
AGCAAAATCCAAAGCCATCATCAAGATGCAAGCTCCTAAAATAGAAAAGAAGATTCGGGGATTTTTAGGCTACCTTTAATATATGAGTCTATTTATCTCACAACTAGTAGACACCTGTGAACCGATCTTCAAGAAACTGAGAAAAGATGCCCCAAAAGCTTGGGATGACCAACGTCAGAAAGCCTTTGAATAGGTCAAAGCATACTGACTCAACCCTCTGATTCTCTAACCTCCTAGACTTGGAAAGCCACTCCTCCTTTACTTGTCAATAACAAATGAAGCCATTGGCGCTATGCTAGCATAAGAAAACCAGATTCCCATAAGGAAAATGTCGTTCACTATCTGAGTAAGCGAATGCTAGAAATAGAACTGAAGTACAGCAAGATCGAATAGCTATGCCTAGCCATGGCATGGGTTTGCATCAAGCTCTAGCATTATCTTTTCTCCTACACTACACACATCATCACTGACCAAAGTCCCTTGAAATTCCTTATGGAGAAGTCGGTCTTGGATAGTAAGATGGCTAAATGGGTTACTATCTTTGCAGTGTTTGATCTGATGTTTGTTGTAAAGAAAGCAATCAATGGTAGTGTGATAGCAGATCACTTAGCCACGTCTCCCAGTGATGCCGATGTAGTAGACATCAGGTTTTCGGATGAGGACATCCTATAGATTCAGATAGATCAGTGATGTTAGTAGATTAGATAAATAACATATAATAAATATCATAGAAGAATAATTAAATATATATAAATAAATAATTGTTAAATTAAGAATATAACAATTTTAATATCATTTCATGCTCATGATCATAATGTTCACCTTTTTAGATGAACAAAATTCACAAATCGTTGTAAGAAATAATATTAAAATCATTAACGTACTCATCCATATCAAACGTGGATTTTCGACCCTGAGGCCTAACCCACTGCAATCTTAGAATTTAGGCATGACTTGGTTTTTTTTAATTTATTTGGCTTCCGAGTTAATGTTCTCACACCACTAGAAGTAACTTTCATCCCGTACAAGGTAATTGCAGTTCATAAACATCAGAAAACCCGAAAAATGTCAAAAAACTAGAAATCTGCAGATTTTTGGGCTCAAGCAGCACGACCCAGATGCAACGAGAGTTCAAGTGCCCTGCGCTAGATGCATTTGGCTCATGCTAGATTCCCCCAGGAAGCTGCAAATTTCTACAAAATTGGCTTTTGCGAGTTCCTCTCACAAATGGTCCAATTTTTGATAATTTAATAAAAAAAATGAAATGTAAATACACAAGAGATGAAGTTTAGACTCTTAGTTTACCTGGTTTTGAAGAAAAATCATTAATTTGGTTGAAGTTGATGAACAACACCTCAAGAACACTTGATCTTTGAACATGATCTAAGTTTGTGTGTTTGATTTTCTTTTGGAAGTGTTTCTAAACCTAGAACACACTGACTATGTTTTGATAACACTCTCTCACTCACAAACTAGCAAAAAACTTAAGATTTTTTGTGAAAAAATTGAGTTTAGATTGTGTTTTTGTGTTTAGTTTAATATTTTTAGTGTTTTTCTTTTTAGTTTTCTCTCAACTTTGTAATTGCCTGACCTAAAAAGTTGCCAACCCTTTAACCCTAGAGTTAGAGATGAATTTATAGGCAAATGGGTGTTTTGGCACTATTCACTGCCTATATGGCATGTGGTCCCCACAAATAATCTGATTTTTTATTTTTCATGAAATATGTTCGTACAGTATGTGCATCGGCGTAAGTCATGAAAATTTATCCGATGTGCACCTAAGACGCATTGTCGAACCCTGTTTCAGCATGAACCCTAAAAACGTAAAAATGATCCGATGGATCTAATTTCTTACCCTAGGATTACTAGTTCAAGAATCAACTCAATAGGACATTTTGAACTCATTCTACCATGAAAAATGTCATCAACATTGATGGGTCCTTTAAGGATCACTAATGGGCCACATAAGTGGACCGCACTAGGGCCACTGTGGGCCACACTAGTGAATCAACTTGATTTTCATGAAATTGATCAGGGAAAATTCAAGATGCGCTTAAGGGTCCCGTTACGCCAAAATTTTAAAAAGGTGCCAAGGGTTGCACTTCTTAAACTCGGATCATTGCTTTGGGATCAAGTTCTTTTGGTGCTTTATCCTCTTCCTTAGTAGTATAGATTATCATCATTACATCTATTTTTGGGGCAAAAATTAAGCATCTACAGTTTGCACCCATTTTGATAATATTTTTCTTTTCAAGCAAGATTTTATCCAAATGTAAAGTAGACGCGTAAGTTGTAATCATACTTACTTGGTTTGCATTCTTCAAACAGCTTGTGTGATTGTAATACGCCAACTTTGTCGGTGATTTGATGATGATGCTCCTCTTCTAGAAGTTTTCCTTCTAGATGATCGAAAGCAGAATGAGGTATGCCGTATAGGTCGCTACAAGGGTGCATCACGCTGGACGACTTCAATGGATGAATGGGTGCGATACTATGACCGACCCAATTTTTGAAATGCTCCACTTAGGGAGGTCATCACATTGGATGACTTGATTTGAAAATCCTCACTGCGTGAGGTGCATCCTACTAGATGACTTGATTTAAAACCTTCACTGCAAAAGGTGCATCTTGCTGGACGACTTGATTGAAAACCTTCATTGCGGAAGGTGCGTCATATTGTGATGAATTGATTGAAAACCTACACCGCGGAAGGTGTGTCACGCTGTGATAACTTGATTGAAAATCCTTACTGCGTGAGGTGCGTCACACTATGACGACTGGATTAAAAAACCCTCACTGCGTGAGGTTCATCAAGCTATGACGACTTGATTGAAAATCCTCACCATATGAGGTAAGTCACGTTGTGATGACTTGATCTGAAAATACTCACTGTGTGAGGTGCATCACACTGTGATGACTAGATTAAAAATCCCAACTACGTGAGGTACATGATGCTGTGACGACTTAATTTGAAATTCCTCACTGTGTGAGGTGCATCACACTGTGACATGGAAGGTGCATCGTGCTATGATGACTAGATTTTAAAATCCTCACTGTGTGAGTGCATCACGCTATGATGACTAGATTGAGAACCACCTCCGTGGAAGGTGCGTCATGCTATGACGACCTGATTGAAAACCTTCATCACGGAAGGTGCGTCATGATGTGACAACTTTGAGGAATAGATTTGTTGGGGAAATGTGTTATAACACGTAATGACTCATTTGAGAGTGCATGATTTATTTTGTGTACTAATTCATAGAATAGTATGTCTCACTAAGGAATTTATGCTTCTGGAGACCAAAATTTGATGTGCCGATCTACTAAGGAATCTCTGCAAAATTAAACTTTGCCATGTAGAAAAAAGGCCTTTTGGTTAATGATGATTAAAAATTCCCATGATTAAGCCCAAGAAGGCATGCATGTGTGTGATGTGATCAAATTCTACTAGGGAGTCAAATGTATGTTTTGGTGTGTGATTGCACATGAATCTATTAGAAATTGTATTACAGTACGTAAAATGGGACAACTAGCTAGAAAGATTTATTATGCATTGTGAATGTGTTCATAACAAAATTATGCAACTCACTATTGGAGGATTTATCTTTGTCGATAAGTTGGTTACATGGGGGATTTGTCCTTTCAGATGGTGCTCAAGGGGAACTTTAGATGATTTGATTAACCAGCCATGCGGGAGTTACAACGTGCCTCACAGGATGACTTAATTGATTTAATTGACTAGCCACATGGGGACTTACAGGGCGCTACATAGGATGGCTTAATTGACTAGACTCACAGGGACTTAGCACGCGCCACACTGGACGGCTTAATTAACGAGCCTCATGGGGACTTACGGTGTGCCACACAGGATGGCTTAATTTACCAGCCTCCTAGGCACTTATGGTGCGCCACACAAGACCGCTTAATTGATTTAATTGACCAGCCACACAGTGACTTACAACACACCACACAAGACGGCTTGATTGACCAACCTCACAGGGACTTACAGCATGCCACAGGAGATGACTTAGTTGATTTAATTGACCAACCTCGTGGGGACTTACGGTGCACCACACAGGATGGCTCGATTGACCAACCTCACGGGGAATTGCGGCGTGCCACACAGGACGGCTCAATTAATTTAATTGACTAGCCACACAGGGACTTATGATGCATCACACAGGATAGCTTGATTGAATAGCCTCATAGGGACTTACAGTGTGCCACACAACAGCTTGATTGACTAGCATCATAGTGGACTTATGGTGTGCCACACAAGATGACTTGATTGACCAGCCTCACATGCACTTATGGCATGCCACATAGAATAACTTAGTTGATCGATGTGTAATTGTTTGTTGAACACATGGTTTGTATTGAAATAGAGTTGAGAAAACTTACCTGGCAGTCGAAGGATTTTATCTGCGGCCAACAGCGATGCCCCTGCTTTGGTGGTGAGTCAAGACTTTATTTCTTGGCTATTTGTGTGGCCATTACCTATGAGGTCTTCACTTATATTCTGTCGTTGGGAGAGGCTTCTTCATCTTATGCCTACTATGATTTCCATGTAAAGGCAGTTTGGCTTATACCTCTAGGGTCAGTTTTGGAGCTTCTTCTAACGGGCTTTGGCTTTGTTCGTTCTTGGAGATTCTTCTCATGGGGTTTGCCCCAGTTTATTCTTCTGATTCTTACTGTTGGCTTTGCCTCCATTCTGAAACTTATTTATGTTGTGGGCTTTGTCCTAATTTTATTCCTTTTGTTATGTCTTATTGTGGGCTTGCCTCCCCCAACTTATGTTTTGTCTTGGGCTTTTTGCCCCAGTTTATTCTTTTATTACCGCTGATTTCAGGCTTTGCCCCAATTCATTTTGAATTATCACATGTTGCAGGGTTCAAACCAATTTATTCTTTAACTACTACTTATCCTGGGCTTTGCCTCAGTTACTCTTAATTGCTTCTCCTCGCAGGCTCTCTTACGATTTCTTCTTTTTGTGGGGCTCAACCAAGTTATTCTTCTATGGCCTCTTATTTCTTGTCTTTGCTCGGGTTTATTGTGATTTTTTTTTATCATAGGCTTTTGCCCCAATTTATTCTTCAACTGTTGCTTGTCTTGGAGCTTACTCTAAATGGCTTTTCATTGTGGGCTTTGCCCTAACTTATGTTTCTATTTCTTATTACTATGGGCTTGCCCCAATTTTCTCTGAATTGCCTTTAGTTGTGGGCCTTAGCCCAGTTTATTCTTCAATTGCTGCCTGTCTTAGGCTTCACCCCCAGTTACTCTGAAATGCTTATTGTGACGGGCTTGATCTCACTTTGTCCTTTGAGACTAATTGTAATGCAATGTATGCTTGTCATCTTCCCCTTACTTGTGTATAGGAATTTGAGAGCAAAGCTAGTTGCAAGAAACTACGCAACTCCAATTAGGGGTGGCGAGGCTCTCGATCGAGCGTGCATCTATAAGTATAAACAATATAAAAATATCCAATGCATATGTCATGTATGCATGAAATGCATTTATCCTTATACATGTTGGCATGAAGCCTACCGTTGGTCGCGATGCAAGAGCGTCACAAGGCGGGTGTGCTAGTTGAGGTCTCAGGCACTGGCATCTGATAATTGAAGAGGTAGAGGAAACCAGCGATGTGGACTAAAGGGAGTCTAGCAATAGGAGGGTTGGTTGTTACAGTCTTCCCTTGTTGCTTTCATACTATAGGCTAAATTTTGAGAATATCCTTATAAAGAGATAACCTTGTTTTCATGTCATGATAGAAATTACTGTATTAGCATCTTTACAGCTATTTATTATATTGTTTGAAGAATATCAAGGCTAGATTGGCGACCAACTAAAGCTGAAATGACAACCAGCCATCCTCTTGTCTTCTCATTCTTGTGCTATAAGGACCCATGACATATTCATTGTGCTTCACAGCCCTTAGCTCTTAGGAAGAATTCCTAGACTTCTCACTCTTTCATTTTCCATGGATCGATCCTTGGCATCTACATTTGAAGCATTATTTCGAAGTTTTAGCCATGATGATTGGGAGCTGATATCCCCTTTTGAACTCAAGGACTTGAGTTATTACTGAAACATTCAGATCCAACCCAGATTGATGCAATGGTTGATCAGCCACTTTGATCCTTCTAACAATCTATTTTGCCATAATGACTTTGAGACATCTTTGAAGAATTAAGCATTATTTCGGGCAAACAACCAGAAGTTAGAGAGATCCTAATTTTATTGCAGTTGAATGTAGACCCTGCCTCGTGAGTCCCAGCTGTTCTTAGCCTCTCAGCTTATGAACTTCCTTCATATGAGCCTAGAGTTGATGTGATGCCCTTGCAACCTCTTGTCAATTGCATAATGACCATGGACCATGCAAGCCCATTTTGGCCCTTACTTGTCTGTTTCTATGTTATTAGTCAACACTTATTACTCAACGGTGTTGATAAATATGACAGCCTTAGATTGGTGCCTATAATTGAATAGATGGCTAGGCACTGTATGTCGTTTCCTCTTGTCCTTGCTGAAACACTCACTTGGTTAGGGGAAAATCTTTGAGATCCCACTTCGATCCGATGGGAAGCCCGCTTCTACTGCAGGTAGATGCATTTTTCTTTTATTATTTTTTTTTTATTTTGCACGCTCTACCTTTTTCTCAAGCGCCCTTGAGGGTTTTCAACTTAACAAGCTCCTTCCTTTCTGCTCTATTGTTTGCTTAAGCCGCCCTAATAGGTTTTTGAATAAACGAGCCTTTTTCTTTTATGCTCTAACTTTTGCTTAAGCCGCCCTTGTGGGTTTTTGACTTAACATAACTTTTTTTTTCTTTTTTTCTCTTTTTTATTTATGCATCTTCAGTTGCGGGCTTTTGAGAAGTTACAGGTGATGATTCCACCATCGGACCATTTAATACCCAATTATGGACCATGAGTCCATGTTCATCATCAATGTCGCTTGACTAGAGTGACCCTGGAAGATTGGACTATCATTTTCCGAGATCTCACTACTGAAGGAATTAGATGGACCTATCCATGGTGGCACTGGGACGTGTCACCATCTCCTCTTATATCCCTTATTTGCCCTTGTGTGGCCTAACCATGGTAGTTACTTGTTATCCCAACCGAGTCGCATGGCAATGTGGTCACTATCAGACTGTTCGTACTTAAACACAGTTCAAAGGTGATTTCTATCTCACTTCATTTCCACTTGGCCCAATCGCGCAACTATACCCATCTCTGATGTGCTTGATACCACTTCTTCTTACTTTTACCATTCCTAGTTGTAGACTTATTTTGGAGCCAGTGCTAATTTAGAGTTGGCTGATTTGCTGACTACTAGATTTTAGTTAGAATTTGGCATGTAAATGCCCCTGTTCTTTTTTCTGATGAAATATACTAGACAAGTGCAGTTATATGAATGTATGGACTGAATAAATTATCTTATTACTTAAGATGTTTGATATATCTCTTGCTATTTCAATTCACCAAGATAAATTCACAACATTTGCGCATTAACACAAACTTGGCATGACATGCTTTAAAGTTAATAAGAACATAGAAGGTGAATTTATTAATAGGCTTGGCCATAACATTTCTAGTTACACATAGAATTTCTTCAGCCTATCCACGCTGATTAGTTCAATGGATTCATTGCCTTTCATGTCTGATAACTTCACTGTGCCTCTGGAAAACATCTTTTTTATCAAGAATGGGTCCTCCTAATTTAGGCTCAAACTTCTCCCCTTGAATCATGAGCATTCAACCTCATCTATTTCAAAATTCAATTTCCTAACTTCAGCAGCTTCATCCTGACTCTCTTATTGAAGTGTCTGACAGTCTTCCCCCCCTATGAAGTTGGTTCATGAACTGAGAATGAAGCCTTCACCTTTTCCTACCTAGGAATGCTACCTCTTGATCACGCTTCTCCTACCCATTAACATTCTAAAATTTTGGATTCCATCACTATGTTCAAGGATTATACTTTCGTTTTAGTAGGTGCTACGATTTCTTAATCCATGTATCGGTAAGTAAGGGGTTGGTCTATTGGCATATTGGATTTTGGTTTAATACCTTGTGTAGCAGTCTAATGGCTATAACAAGATTCTCAGCCATTTTTGTCAAAATATTTTCTTTCTTTTATTTTCTTCTTCTTCTTCTTCTTCTTCTTCTTTTTCTTTTTTCGTCTTTTTCTTTATTCTCTTCTTTGTTTTTATTTTTTTGTTCTTCCTTTTCTTTTTTTTTTCTTTTTTTTTCTGTTTACAGTTTTTACCCCATTTTCTTGTAGATGACCTAATGCTGATTAATGCTGCTCAACTCCCTATTTCACTAATGAGATTTTATCTTCTGATTGAGGCTGAATGGTGTTATTCACCACCATATGATGAAGGACCTCAAACTTCCAAAGGGGACTCAATCACCTACTTAGTGTTGACACTCTTTGAAGGGTTTTGCCCCAATCCTACCCTGACGAACAACCTATCATCATCGCTTTTCCATAGCAGAAATATGATCTCTCTTTGTTAACAGCTAAATGAATCCTGATGCAAAATGTTCTTTTGTGGACACTTCAAACCTCTATGTAGATCGATTCCAAAATACATTGTTTGACATTCTCTTGTACATCTGCCTATGCAAGACTTATAAACTAAAAAGTCAAGCATTGTAAAGCTCGTTTTCCATCTCTAGTAGTTGATTCAAGATGTATTGCATGTTCAGCGTGCCTTCCTATCTTCATGGTAAAAGCTTTTTCTTTGTGCATGAATTGACTTCAAAATCCATGCTCAACTTTGACATTAGGTTGGGCCTAATTAACAAATTTTAGAGATTTTCTTTTGTGTTTATATTAAAATCAAGCATGCACAATGAATTAATTCCAAATATGTGAATGTGTTTATCTACCTGATGAATGCAAATATCAGGAGAAACATTAAACAAGCAAGAAAAATCGAAGTTCATTGCATTACACATCGTTGACAGTTCATCATAAACAAACTCAATACCAAGAACACATGTCAACAAGGTCTTTAGCTTCCTCTTCTTCCTCACTGTATCTGTTTTCTTTTTATTATCCTCCTCTTTCTACACCTTAGTAGCTTGCCCCTTTTCTTATTCCTCTTTCTTCTAGCTTCTTCTACCTTAAATTCAGCTAACACTTCTGCAGAAGTTTTTCCAGATTTGATCGTATACAAATCCTCATGAGGTAGTATGTTTCGGAGACTAGGAGGTGCATTGGTCCTCTTGTTCAGATCGAAATTCATCTATTATGGAACATCAGTGGCTTTCAACTCGAAGGCAACAATTATTATATTCGTGCTGGTATTCAGAGCCTTAGCTGACTGAATCGATCCTTGGAACCTGGACTTAATGAAATTTCCAACCGGGTACCTATATCTCTCGTCTTCTCTGATTTTCTCTTCGAATGCAGTTCCGACTTCATAAACCTGAGAGAAATCAATTAGTGGCATATAATACATCTTCTTATGGAATATTAACATTGTCCCCTTGATAAAGATCTTTATCTGCTCTTTAGTATATGGCATGTTCTTCATTTGAGTGACTTTGGCTCTCCATCTAGCCATATAGTCTGTGGAGGATTCATCATGCTTCTATATAGTTGCTTCTAGATCCCTCAGATTGGTGCTTATATGAAGATTACAGGCATACTCCTTGAGAAATATGTTTGTCAATTCATTCCAGTCTCTCTAGAATTTTCTATCCAGGTTGTAGTACCATATTTAAGTAGATCTAATAAATGACATTTGGGAATATCTTTAGAATTTCCTTTGATGGCAGTCCTGGCAACTCCATGATCGATTTGTATTGCAGGAGATGTATCTCCATGATCGATTTGTATTGCAGGAGATGTATCTTCGGATCACTAGTACCATCATACTTTGCCACTTTCGTCATCTTATAAGTGACTAGAATTGTCTACCATAGTTCAAGTTCTTCATCCTCATCGTCATCCAAATCCATATATTGATACATGCCTTTGGACCTCATGAATGCATGTAGTTTTTGAAGCTTCTTATCAAGCTTCTAGAGTTTTTTTGAGACAACCGGCTCGAGTTCAGACTGCTTGGCAAATATGTTCTTGAAAAACTCTTCATCTTACCAAGAGTCGTCAACTTGTTCTTCTTTTGCAGACTTATTATTAGCTTCTTCGGCATCTTTGATTACCACATTCTCTTTTCCCTTATTAGATCTTATGAGTTCTTCAAGGTTGGTTGTCACTGTTTTCTCAATTATCTTTTCCATTTTCATAGTGGGAGTACTGGATTCAACCATTTCATCAGAAGGAATAGAGCCTGGAACTGACAAATCTTTTGACTAGACGACTATCTGTCCTCAAACAACTGTCTACCCTTAGTGCTTCTTCTTTATGTGATGTTATCTTGGCAGCATGAAATGGAGGTTAATCATATGATGTGATGCATGTATGCATGAATGCTTATGGAATGACAGACGAAAATATGATCACACAAGAAAATTTAATGAAATGCAACTAATGCCTATTCTACCGTGATTCGATTGGGATTATTCAAAATATATATTGAAGAAAGACTTTTGAGAATTTATATGAATCAAAATAGACTTTTATCCTATAGCCAAATATTTGGAATGTTTCTCTTTTTTGCATGCACTGACATTTGAACAGTTTCCTTTTTTTTTTTTACATCGAAAAAATTTGGCTCAAGATAAATGTCTTCATATATTGCTCCAAATGTTGACATTTTACAATACTCAAGATATCACAATATATTTTCTAGGATTTTTCGGGATTTTCAAAAGAAATTTTGACCCAATGCAGAAAATTTCATATATTGCTCGAAAATGTGTTTTATTACAATAGAAAAAATTTTTACCAACCCAACACATTTGTAATAAGGATCTTCATATGTCGACTCTTGAACTTGATTCGCTTTGATTTAAGTATTTTTCTTCAGTCTTTCTCTCTTTAATATTTTGAACAATGAAACCAATGCATTATGATAGAATACCCCTATATGGCTACAAGAAAACAAGTTAAGTGATGTATGAATGCAAAACAACACAAACATAGCAAGTATATACAAATGAAGGGGACGAGAGTAAGGAAATGCATGACCTCTACCCTTATAGCTCCCACACACATGATTCATGGTCTAGTCTCTTCTATTCTTAAGACATTTGGGCTAGGCCCATAAGCCAACGTGGGGTTTTTGACCTTACGTCTCTCATATTTATTTGATAATGTAGCAAACAGATATTATTACATTATATCCTAAGAGAAAAGAACTATGATCGACTACATGAGCTCAGGCCGGGTATGTAGAGTCTTGGGTTCTATAAGCGAGACTTGGTTGTTTCCTCCCATTTACTTTGGGTTTAAGTAAAAGGTGATGAAAAATTGTGGCAACTCTTTTGATATACCAAAATGATACTGGACTTATTGGTGGTGTATATTATTGGTGGATTTCAACAGTCAAATAGAGTGAGGAGATCACATCCCCTAATATCAACGAAGGGTGTTAGATAGAAATGAGGATTGAGAGGGATTAAATGCATGAATGACAATTTATAAGTACATAAAATTTAAACACAATTTAAATCAATAAAATAATTAATAAATACACAATTTATAAGGGTCCTTGGTTTTGTTCCATGCTTTTGTGTTATATTGGTTAAAATGTGTTCTTGGATGGTTTCCCTTAAGATTTACGTGGTTAATTTAAAAGAAAACATATTTCCCTTTGATTTGGAAGAAGTGACCGAACCTATATAGGTGAAGGACACTATGATTCCTTTGATTTCTAAGTTTGATTTTCACTTAAATGAGTTTGTTAATAAGAAATTAATAATGGTTAAAACCTCTTTCTTGTATTTCAATGTTTAAGAGTTTTGCCAAAACTTAAAGAAGGTTTGAAAGTGAAAAAGATAAGTTTTAAGACTAAATGTTTTTATGTGATGGTTTTAATGAATGGTTTAAGTACTTTTAGCTTGAATTATGGTGTTTTAAGGAAGAGAATTCTTTCCCATTTTGATGACCTAAGGAGGCCGAACCATCCTAAAGTGGTAAGACATATTTTTGTCTTTTTAAACATTGATTTCTAAGTATTTAAAGTTATGTATGTATGTGTATTTAAGTGACATGATTTTGATTTGGAACATAAGAATGATTTGATAAGTATTTACAAGTTGTAATTTAAGTAATTTTGAAATAATAAGTATTAAGTTATGAAATATTTTGCAAAGGACTTATGTATAAGTAATTAGGCTATTTGCGAAAGAATGGTTTTGATTTGGGCTCTACTATGCAAGATTGAAATGTGATAAGATGAGATTAATTTTGATATGTGAGCATGCTCGGCTTATCAGACCATTCTGTTATGTGAAAGCTATGATCATATGCTAGGATTATCAGCCCTTCTGAATAGGCAGATGCACTTATTATTATATGATATGTGGTGGTGCTTTCACAGGCCACAATTTTGTGATTCAAAAATCGAATCTATTTATATTTCTTTCTATATATGTACGAGCCCTTATCTAAGAATGAAATTTTATTCTGTTATCAGGAAATCGGAGATATATTCGCATTTATGGAATTTTTCTTAGTTTTGTTGGATTATGAAATAATTTTTAAGAATGAACTTCTTTATAATTTTCAAAATATTTTAATTTAATTAGTACGTCTTCAGTACTTACTATATATTTGACTTTAGTATTTTAAAGCATATTTGAAATTTGTTGCTTTGGCAATTCTTTGTTATTTTAGTCGATAATTATTTAGCACCACTGAGTCCTCCACTCAGCGCGTTGATTTTTATCACGTGTAGGTTGTGAGCGTTGGATGCTACCTGAAGGCTGGAGGCGTAGCATCAGAGAAGAAACTATGATTAGGGTAGGATAAATTTTGAGGTGTAATTTTGGCATTTATACAATTTTTATTAAGTATCGAGGTTGTATTGGATTTGTAAATTAATAAGAATTGTGTTTAATTAAGTAATATCTTCCTATTATATTTATGGTGTGCGATTGTTAATAAATATTCTGCTGAATGAATGGTAAAATTATATGTTAGAACCTATGTGAATGAATGAGTATTTCGAAGTGCTGTGTGACTGATTGTGTTGTTTGGAGTTGTTGGGGATTCGGAGGAGCAAATATTGGAAGTGTATTTGTTTTTTTTTTTTTTTTTTTTTTTGTATGTGGCAAGTTAATTTTTAGGAAAAACTCTTGCAAATTTTTCGTAGGAATCTCCTTAAACTTTATTTTATAAAAACATTACTTGCCTCCTTATGAAAGCTTAGCCACTTCTAATATATGAACTAGAGTTAATAAGTAAGTTAAGACGGTGCTCTAGCACCGATTGTGGCATTCATCATCTGGTTCTCCGAGATTAGGCGGTGGATGTTACATTTAGTGGTATCAAAGCATAGGTTTAGTCGATTCTAGGATATATGATTTGGTGTGAGAGTTTATCTGATTTGGAGTAATTACATAAGTGATTTCAGTTAAATACATGTCATATTAGTCTATTTTGGGAACTTCTCTTTGATGCGAACCTGTTGGCCCTTATAAGGTTCAATTATGTCGCAGCATCTATCTAATGAGGAGGTAGATAGTTATGCCCCTTCAGAGGGTGCTATGCTAGAGGGTGGTGTACCAGCTGGAGGTGCCGCTGGTGGTGTTTTGGGTTTTGATGTAGAGCATGCCTCGACTGTGGGGCAAGCTGCTGTAGGTTTTGTGGGGCCTAATCAGGGTGATTTTGTTTAGCAGTTGGTAGCTATTCTAAGGCAGGTTGCGAAAGCTGTTCCCCAGGCTCCAGCCGCACCAGCCCTTGTTCTAGTCCGCCTCCCTATCGAGAGACTGAGAAAGTATGGTGCTATGGATATTATGGGTCGGAAGGATGATGTACCTTCCATAGCAGAGTTCTGGCTCCGGGCTACAGAGAGGGTTTTGGAGTAGATGCAGTGTACTCCTCGACTTTGCTCATCTTCCATAGTTGAGTTTAAAGCCCGACTCGGCTCTCAAAAGTCATTCCTTTCAACTTTCACTTACACTTTGACCTTCCTTAGGCAAAACTACTAGTTAGGTGATTAATTATTAATCAAATCTAGCAATTGATTAATAATTCATCATTTAACAATATTATAAGACTAATATATGGGTCCTCGCACCCTACCTTAGCTTATATTGGAGGAAGACTCAACCTCCTTTGTCAATAACAAACCATGCAGCTGCGATCAGGCTGGGCATATTCACTAAACTCAAACTTGTCAATTCAAGCCCGGTCAGTCCGGCACCTTATCAACTATCAAGCTCGGTCCATCCGGCACTGTGCATGCTTTAAGCTTGGTCCGTCTGGCAAAATCTCAAAACTAGTTTTCAAATAAAAGACCAAAATCAGCCGATAAACTAGTAAGTCTACTTTTAAGAGTGGCACCTTCAAAATCCTACCATCTTTATCGATGGTAGAACTTTGTGCGCCTTAATATTGATACAAACGAGGTACGAAGGCGTACTTATGGATTCAACCTAGGTAGCGGTCCCCAAACGAACTAATCGGTCGGGACTTAGGGGAATGTGTTGCACGATCTAGAACTCCTTAATAACGAGGCTAAAGTTGGGTTCCCCTCTAAACTACACACCTTTATTACAACTTCTTACTTTTAATGCACCATATTTTTTATATTGATATGCATTATGAGTATGCCCATGCATCGATAATCTGACATTCATACAAAATAGTGCTTTTAATTCTTAATTTGAACACAAACTGTTGATCCACGCAATGAAATCGAAAACCTAGTCCTCAAACCCAATGATTCGAGGCTAGTGCATTTTATCCATTGCCGCACACAAAAGGACTAAATCACATGGTTTTTACCTTATATTTTTCCCTAAAACAAAAACAAAGTAAGGTGGCAACTCTCACACACCACACACTGTCAAAGCCCTCCAAAGAGTGAACAAACATCACTTAAGCACTAAATAGAGCCTTAAAGCTGGTAAAATTGATAATCAGATCAACTAATCAAACGAACTAGCCACATACAGCGCTAATACCTAATAAAATGAATCAGGAAAGGACCACAAAAAGGTTTCGACTAGTCTCAAAAGTTTTTTAGTTTCTTCCATGATGAATTGACTAATGGGATTGTCTGGCCGGACTTTCGCATAGCAGGTCTGGCCCACGGCGCCCGGGAAGGGGCTAATACCATGACAGAACCAGTTTTGGTAATCAGATCATAAATTGAACTATAAGTATCCAAATTAGGCATAAGAGGATGTTTTGAAAATCCAAGAACTAGAGCTACAACTTTTACAAGGAGCTCACATATAGTTGCAAAACATAAAGTCTAAAAATAGGTTCAAAATTAACCTAAGGACACATTCACCATCAAATTTATCAATTCATGCAATTCATACAAAAATTTCCAATTTTACACTGATAAACATAAATTCTCCAAATCAATAAACGAGAGAAGAAATAATGTTTATGAACACCAACATCAATAAATGGAATCAAACTAAACATATATTTGCAGAGTACAAACCTCAGATCGCACAATAACAATTTAACTTCATAATCATGCCTTCCCTTTGCACTTATCAACCTTAGAAAGTTCACCATTCTCTTGATTATGCAATCCTTTTATGATCACAACCCACTTGAACATTAAATCACTACTCTGATATTACTAAATCTCAATTTGTTGTTTGATTGTAGGTTTCTATGGTGAAGATCATAGGAATGGAAGAAGAACTTCTTCCTTCTCTCCCTTTCTCTCTTTCTCTGTTTTCTTTCTTGAGTGTGTGTGAAGAGGGCAACACACTCTTCTTAGAAGAGGGTGTCGACCACTCTTCTTATATTAGGTTAACAAATTTTATTTATTTTTTTGAATCACACAAAATGGCCCAAAGTTAATAAGCCCACCTAATTAATGAAACCCATTTAATGAAATACTCATAATAGATTAATAATACATATAACTAAAACTATATTTTAACAAATAATCCATTAATACTATTAGTTATCAATAAATCATATTTGAAAATCAAATTCAAATAATTGATAATAAATAGCAAATTAATTATTTTAATGCCTAATAAATAGGGAAAAATGATATTAATTG
Organism: Jatropha podagrica; assembly: GCA_947857235.1. Classification (NCBI taxonomy): domain Eukaryota; kingdom Viridiplantae; phylum Streptophyta; class Magnoliopsida; order Malpighiales; family Euphorbiaceae; genus Jatropha; species Jatropha podagrica. The sequence goes on along the minus strand of CANUEP010279616.1, from coordinate 4,727 downwards.
AGAAAAACTATTCTTAGTTCAATTTTATCCCATTTTTAATCTCAATCCTAGATATCTAGATGCAATTAAAATTGTATCACATTAAATTCCATAATAAGGCTTTGTAAGGCACAACCTCACAATCTGCAATCCAAAAATCATTTTGCGTATGGACAATCACACAACTAACATACAATACATGAATCACCATATAGACTCAATAGTAATGAAAATAACTTATCCAAATTGAAAATCATACCAAAACCCAATTTAGTACTAATTAGCAATCTAGTAAACTATTATTCATAAATTCTAAAAATTAGGGTGTTACAACTCTCCCACCCTTAAGAAAATTTCATCCTCGAAATTTCCAATTGTTCTAGATACACCATAATAGTATACATATATAATACCATGTTCTTAGTTTACTGAAATCACATATTATGGTCTCCTATAGCATAGTATTCATCAGTCTCATCTATCACTATTCTTAAGTGATATTACTAGTATGATTGACAAGAGATTACATTAATTCACATATAAGCAAACATGTGTTTCTTGTGTAGTGAAGCCACAAGAATCAAAATGAAATTATCATGGCACAAAGTAACACATCAACTCATAAAGTTTTATAAACATTTAAAACTTTTGATCTCATATTTTTTTTAATAAACTTATTACATCACAATTCTCATTAAGGAACTCACATAGTCTATTGAGTGTGACAACTACATCACATTATAGAATATGTAAAGTACATTACATATGCTCTTCTATCATTTAAGAATTAATTTATCTCATATTACCATATTAAATCAGCTTGAGTCATATCTCATACAAGTTCAATGAGTGACACATATAATCAATTTAATTCTTTAATTCATAAAGATTCTCTTGCTTACAATTACTCATTTATCCATTATCATAAGCAAAATCAAGTCAAGATATTGTTCCATATTAACATATACTCACACTCACAAATATATATATACCCACTTACAAGTTATTCATATAGGGATATAATTTGCCAACAAAAGCTAGCCTCATCATCTAAAGTTATTTCTCAAACTTGATATATAGAACATTCATTAAGTCAAACTAAGACATAAATACTCTACTCATATATACATAATACTTCTTATTCTGAAATTTTCAGTTATAACTCGCCTTTTTTTTAACCTTTCTTTTCCAATTTGCACCACACTTGCTGATTACCATTATATTATGGAAGAGTATCGATTGATCAGGCAAAAACTCATCTACGTATACACGGAGTCATAACAATTATGCAGACAAAGCTTTACGATTCTCAAACACTCTATCACTCATTCATATTTAAGAGAAAACCCTATGATTTTCCTTAAATATTCAAGTTCTCCCCAAGAGTCATCCAAAGGAAGTAATGATACTCTTATATTTGGCTAGGACATAAAAGTAGACTTATTCACATGCATATAGAGGTCTTTATCCATTATCTCAATCATTACAAGACTCATCACATAATCTTGCATACAAAAAAACTTAATATTCCATTCAAGAAAATATATCACAATAATGTCCAACATTCATTATATGTGTCCCCTAGCTAAGTTCTCATCTTACTCATTCATAGTCACGTGTTGACAACTATTTCACAATTGGTCCATTTCTATGAAGATCTATACACAAAAGCTTACACATTTTCACGTAAAAAATAACTCCTTTAGTCCTAGCATATTAAATTCATGTAATCATATTTAGTTACTTTTATCACGTGTTTATTTATTAACCCAAATTCATTTGTCATATAGCATAATTTTCATATAACACATTTAGCCTGATTCATGCAAGATATCATTTACATTCTAATTAGCATGATACATCATAGTTAAAAAACATCCATGAGTTTACTATGCAATTCATGCTATAGTCACACATCATCATACATATTTGCAGTTTACTTTCTCATGCATAGCATATAAGAATTAATAAACAAGAAAAATAATTATGTATAGCAACTGAAAGGATGTAAGAAGGATTGATCCTTGTTGGGAGAGTGTGTCTCCTTGGGAGAGTGTGTCTCCTTTGGAGGAGGGATGAGTTGCCTTTTATAGGAATAGTTTTGGGCAAGGTTCCTATTTGGGCATGGGTTTCACTATTTGGGCAAGTGTAATGAGTGGGGAACATGTGGGACCCATCCATTTATGAGTGGAAGTGGATATTATGGGGAACATGTGGGTCCCATTCACTTATGAGTGGAGGAGGATATTTTCTTCCTATCTTCTTCTTGAACCGTCTGATTTCTTGTACTGGAGATGAACTGTCTGTTACCTGAAAACTTGTAAATTTTTTTTTTTTTTTTTTTTTTTACTGTCTGACTGAAAATATTCTTCTTAGTTGAACTATCTTCTGAATCTGCTACTTGGAAATTAAATTTTTTTTTTATGGATATCTTTTTATGGGTGGAAAAATCCCATAGCAATCATCTTCATTTTCATCTGCTAGGTCAACAATTGGTTCTGAACTTTCACTGGGGGATTTCTCAGTTTTTTCTGAGCGCGATTGTACCAAGTTTGCCATGATATAGAACATTTCTTCTTCTGATTTTGCCTGGGCGAGAAGGGAACTAATCTGATTCTTTTAGTTCTGGAATTCAATTCTAGAGTGCTCAGAAATTTCCTTTCCTTTGCTTTGGGTCTGAAACCATTACCGAACTGCTCGAAGAGTTGGGAGACGACCCATTTTGAAGTTACTCCACCATTTGATTTTGAACTTCCTGATTAAGATTGGGATTTTGCTGTCAGGGTCTTCTTTATAACCATATTCACAATGTACTACCCAAGGTACATGAAATTTTGTGGTAAAGAGTAATAATGGATCAAATGAGGTTTCAGACTTTGTGGGAGAATAGTTTCTTTGGAAAAAGGTGTATCCTTCAAAGTTATCATTGGGAAGGATTTGGGGCAGGGCTCCATACCATTTCCACCAATTGGAGAACCAGAATGGGATTTTTGTTTTGGTCATATCAATTTGTTGGCCCCTTGAGCCAAGAAAGAAGAGCCATGAATGTTTTTTATGTTTGTTTTGGATCAAGAAAGCATTGGTCCATGCTTGTTGATAATCCCAATAAGAAAAGGTATGGCAATAAGGGTTTTTGTCGCAATCTAGAGTTTTAGTTTGGCATAGATCTTGGCCCCATTCTTCTGGATGAATGATTTTGAGAATTTGGGCGGTGGAATACCCTTTTTCAAGGTCATATTTACATTCATTGTGGAAAATGATAACAGAACTTATTTTACTTCCACTCAGATTAAAATGACTAAAACTCACAGAGCCCGTTTTTTCAAGAATGAGCTCATCGTAAATACGAGGTTTAAACGGATCCCATTGCTTAAAATGTCAATCTTTAAAGAGAATTTTTGCAGAAATCCAAGGATCTGGGTTGTAAAATCCATCTTCCATGGTCAGGATAGTTTGATGAGAATCTTGGAGAAAGTACTTTGAAGAACTTGATTTTGAAGTTTTTTGAGAAAGATATTTGGAAAAATATTTTGGGAAGAGTCTTGAGAAAGGGAATTTTGAGAAGAATCTTATGAAATTAAATTTTGAGAAAAATTTTGAGAGAGAGTTTTGAGTTGTGGACTGTGCACCACGAGTTGTTTACCTTCTAAGAGTTGATCTAGTGCTTCCTTTTGAGGGCTTAGGGGTAGGGTATTTCTGACTAATGCTGCTAGTTCAGGGTTTTCTGAAATTGATTGAAGCCATTCTTGGAGTCCTGAGGCGTCATGAGTGGTTGTGAGATTGGTTTGGTTGGGTTTTTTGGTGCTATTTATACTGGTGGATTGTTCAGTATTTTGCAGTGGTTTTTCTTCGCAGGCTTTTTCTTCTTGGAACATTTCGGTCCAAGAATGGGTTTTGTATCTTGGAGATTTTGGATTTTGGGATTGGAATTTTTCTTTTCCTTTGTCAGCATTTTTGCAGCCTTGCTGCTTTCTTGGAATCATGATGACCTGTTTTGAAGAAATTCTCTAGTTAGATAGTCTGGAATAGAATTTGTAGCACCTGTGATAAATTCAATGTCAAAATCAAAAACAATTAATATTGCTTGCCATCTGTCAAAGATTTGCTTTGAAGCAATATTTTCCACATCTTTTTGCAAAACATCTTTTGCAGCCTTGCAATCAATTCGTTGAAGAAATTTTTGATTTAATAGATCACACTGGAATTTTTATTTTACGTTCTTTTATTTATGTTGTTTCTTTAACTTTCTCTTATTTAGTTCTATCCAGTTCTCTTCTCTATCTCTTTAACATTAATTCTCTTCTCTATTTTTAATCCCTTTTCGATCCTCCCTTTGGTATCAGAGCCCGGTGGGGATAAACTGATTGTTTATTAAGTTTGCTCTTGTCCTTTTTAGTTCTATCTAGCTCTAGTGTAAGGGTTCCAACGGGGGTCAGTGGTGATACAGATCCACTATCACCAACCACCTATGGAGCTCAAGGGAACAAGGACCACAACAAAGGCAATCCATTAACACTTCCTAATGGACCAATTACAAGGAGCCGTGCAAAGAGGTATGGAGCAACCATGTCCTTACACATTCAAGAACAACTCACACAAGAGCTCCTTGACCTTGCTTTCAACAAGTGCTTTGAAGAACTTGAAGAAACACCTAAGTTTCTTACATTAGTAGAAGCACATGTTGAGTGGGAACCTAAATTGGATAGCACACCCGTGCAAGGTGGCACGCCCTAGACCATGCAAACCCC
>CANUEP010279610.1:0-152097 GCA_947857235.1 Jatropha podagrica | reverse complement strand
ATGCACTTGCGCACCATAGTCATAGTCACAACATGTAAGCACACTTGTAAACGCAAATTCATTTGGTTGGCAATTCATTAACATCTCAGTAAACAAAACACAGCAATTATAGGCTTGCCCCTGTTGACCATACCCAGAAATCAGAGCTGTCCAGGCATTTCTTGATCTTATGATTGTAATTATAAAAAATTTCGGTGTTTGTTTTAAGAATAAAGCTCAATTTTGCTCCTTGAACTTCATGCAAATTCAGGGGATTGGTCTTTTTAAATCATCCTTATTTTACGGATTCGACGCAGCTCTTATACAAAAAGTTTATTTTTGGACAAAAATGAATATTACTCTCAAATTCATGGGGCAGATTGAGATTTATTACCTGTTTATCGTCTTCATCAGGTATCTATATATCATGAACCTGTTAGTAGGAGTTTCTTTCGAAATTTATGGATGGATGATCTTCTCTCTCCTTTGCGTTATTAACTGATCGAAGCGAAAAATTGTTGCCTTCCTTCCATTAATTTCCACCGTAAGTCAAAAACTTTATTCCTTATCGTATTCTTTCCAATTTGCTTTCTGTCTTTTTGACAGATACGTAAAGTTAGATTTATTGAGTCCTCTTCCAACCTGAAATTGAGTTTGATTAATCCAGTTTGATCTTGATTCTCCTTTAAGGGAAAAAGCTTGAGAAATTATTCAATATTTGCTAATGTTGGATTATTTTATTTATAATTTGTCTTTCCCCTTTTTCTTATGATTCAGTTGTCACCTTATTTTTAATTTTACAAGACAAAATATATTGTCGCTGTCCGTTATGGCATCATCTTCTTCCGTAGTTCGCAGATGCAAGTATGACGTGCTTCTTAGCTTTGGAGGTGAGGATAGTCGTGATAATTTACTAGTCATTTGTAAGATGCTTTGTGTCATAAAAAGGTCAAGACTTTCACAGACAATGACCTTGAAAGAGGGAAAGAAATGACTCCTGCCCTTTCAAGAACTATTGAAGAATCAATGATTTCTGTAATCAGTTTCTCCAAAAACTATGCATCTTCTCCATGATGCTTGGATGAAATGTCCAAAATTCTTGAATGCGAAGACACTCATGGACAGGTAGTTCTACCAGTTTTCTATCCTGTAGATCGATCTCTTTTACAAGAACGAAAGTGGGAGTTTTGCATATTTACTTACTGATGTTAAGAAAAACTTCAAGGAGAAAATGGAAAAAGTGCCAAGGTGGAGGGTCGACTTGATGAAAGCGGCTAGTATATCTGGATGGGATTCATCAGGTATGTGTAAATTGATAATCTGCTTACATTTTCTTATCTTTAAATCACATACTTGAGTTGAAAGGTTGAGTTGAGAGAAAGAGTTGTGCCCTTTCTCCTTTGTGAATTTTCTTGTCTTTTTTTGAAAATGCAGTAAGACAACTTATTTTGTAGAGCTCTCTAGAGTCTGTACAAATTCTGGATGCACATCCTCTTAGTTGAATACCAACTAAGAAGTACACTCCAATTTCAAAAGTTATCTACAACTTGTTGAGATTTGTAGGCCACAGGATGATAGCTCTACATTCTAATCCTCTCACTCCTTAGCAGGCATTCTTTCCTCTGGTTAGCATGTCTAGTGGAAACTTTATTAGTATGTAAAATCTTTATATGCTCAGCATAAATGCTAACTATGGAAGAAAAATTAGATCATTGGTGTTAATCTAACTTCTTACGGGCTTCCTCCCACTGTTGCAGACAGTAATAAAAAAGAAAATGATGATTTAACAAAGAGAGGACTGTGAATGATATTATGAAACTTATGCTGAAGAAGTTGAATCATGCATTCTTCAGAGATTCAGGACTGTCCCGCACACAACTCACAAAGAGAGGATTCACACAGGACTGTTTAGAGGTCAAACTTTGATACAAAAATTTTGAAGCTTTTAATATTTATTTGGCTTATGTTGAGATTTTAGATTTTTTTATAGTGAATTCAATAAGTAATAGTATTTCAATATTAATTATAGAATCTATTAGAATATTTATAAAAATTAAAAATTTAGGTCATAGTATAATCTATTAATAATAACATCATTAACTAACTAAACGAGTTCATTGTTCATTTAACAAACCAAAAAAATTTAATAAATTCTTTTAAATAACAAAATTAAAATTAAAATATATAATATTAGATATTTTAGCTTCATAATGTCTTACAAATGATATAAATTTTCATAGTAGCAATTAGTTTATTAATTAATTCGAATGGCAAAATAATAACTTCTTGGATCTTGTATATTTGTATTGTTTTTCCAAGGACTTCAACATATGACAAACACAGATAAATTTTTATCACTATGCGTCAATAATATCAATGGATGAACGTATTATATTATTAGGTTCCATTGATCGAAAATCTATACCTGTAAATCAAGATTAAAAGTTCTCAGCCAAATAAAATCAAATATCATATTTTTATTCAGTAATAAATCTTAGTAAAGAATGGACAAAACCCTCAAAATAAAAGGGCAAAAAAAAATCCAGAAATGAAAACAAAGTAATAATAATAAAAAGTTGATAAATATTAGATTTATTATAAGAAATACATTTCTAAATTTATTAAAGTAAATAAAGATTAAAAGTGAAAGAAAGAGTAGAAGTATGAGCTACCACCGATGATGATTAGCGGCAGTCATAAACTAAAATTAGGATTAGACTACTAGAGAAAATAGAGCGAATCATTTTTATTCTTAGTTATAACCAAAATGCATAACAAAAGCTCTTAAATATTTTTTTATGCATAAAATGCCAAATAGCTTGGGAGAAAGTATAGTTAATCCTCACTTTTAAATAATACCAAATTTTTGTATGATGTGCATTGCACGTTGACTATCCTCAATATATATTTATACTTTTTTAATTTTTTTAATCTATATAATATTAAAGTATAAGCTTTTGTTTAGATTAAATAAATAAAATTACTTAATTTGTATTGGATTTTATTGTATAAGTTATTTGTAATGTTACTTCTTATATACTTAATTTAATTTTTTTTATAATAAAGTAGTCTCAAAATGAAATTCAACCTAATCTCTATACTTAATCATTTAGTCTATAATTTATAAATATAAATTTTTAAAACTTTAATAAGTGTCCAAAAAGAAAATTAAGTTATCACTTCTTCTCTAACATCTTACTCTCAATCCTAAACCAATATCTACATACAACTATAATGAATAATAATAATAAATTATTTTTTTACTGCTGGATAAAAAAAAAAGAACAAATGATCTAAATTGATAATGTAATTATTTTTGCAATAATGAGACTATTACTCACTCGCTGCATTAGAGAAAAGAATACATGTACATACACATAAGTTAATTTACTTGAAAAAAATAAATTAATTAATAAATTAATTAATAAAAAAAATTACATAAAAACTTTATTTGAAAAATAATTTTTTAAAAATTATATCAAATCAAAGAATAAATTGTAATTTTTCTTTTCCTTAAAAACAAGTATCTCAAGTTCATTGGACTAGAATTAAATCATATTTGCATTGAGTCAGCTCAAAAAGAGATAAAGTACTTTCAGTGAGTATTTATTTAATTCATGAGAATTGAGTGATAAGAGTGTCAAATTATTTATCTAAACTCTCCAATTAGTATGAAATGCAATTTTAAATTGACTACGACCAAGGCCATTTTAGGATTTTTAAAATTTCACTAAGATTAATATAGATAATCTCACTATTCTCTTTCATTCACACTTTTATATATAGTATAAATTAATAGAATTAGTGATAATTATTACGGTGAAAAGTACTCGAACTTAAAATTTCTAAAAATGTGAAAACCAACAACAACACACCCACTTGGTATAAAAGTTTTACCATAGAATGTTTGATAATTTAGATGTACTATCATATTTGTTATATCAACATTTTTGCTGAGGCAACAATGTTAACTTTTTTTTTATTATTATTATTATTTTCTAATCAGATTTTTTTTTAATTTAAACAATGATGAAACTAGAATTAATATCATCAATGATATTAGTGATATATTAATAACACTATTAGTATTTTTAATAATTTTTTTAAAATAATAAAATTAATACCCGCAAAATGTGGATGTATATGACTAGTTAATTATTTATACAGTTTGAGCTGTCCTTATTTTCGGATTAGAATTTAATTGGTCGAGCCGAAAGGTTTGACCACTGGTTCCGTGAACCAGCATATGTCTTTACTGTGATAAGAATTAGCCTTAGTGGGCCGTCCAAGGTTGAGATCACTACCCATTGTCATAACAACTGGCAAAATAGCAATATAAGAAAGAAGCCATTAATGAACAGATGAATTGGATAAAAAGCACATGGATTTTGACTTATGACTCTTCACTAACAAACAAAAAATTGAATTTGGACTGTATAAATCTCCATTTTTACACTTTGGCAAGCGCTCCCTGACCCAACAAAATTTCCATTTTTCCCCGAACATGAACCTGCTCTTTACTCTCTTCCTCTCTTTTCTTATTCTTCAATGGCTTAAACTCACTTCTGCTGCCTGCCACGTGGATGATGAGTCAGGTCTTTTGGCTTTCAAATCCGGTATCACCCACGATCCTTCGGGCATGCTCAGCTCTTGGAAATCCGGCACCGATTGCTGCACTTGGGCGGGTATTACTTGCCTCGTCAACAACCGGGTCACTGCCATTTCCCTCGTCGGACAGCCGGGAAAACCGACTAGCTTCTTATCCGGTACAATATCAACATCTCTAGTAAAAGTCCAAAATCTTGATGGGATTTACTTTCAAAACTTGAAAAATATTACGGGTAAATTTCCGGATCTTTTGTTCGGGTTACCCAAACTCCAATTTGTATACATAGAAAATAACAAGCTTTCGGGTCAAATACCTAGCAATATAGGCAAATTATCCCAACTCGGTGCACTGAGTTTGGCTGGGAATCGCTTTACTGGGCCAATACCGAGTTCAATATCCGAGTTAACGGAGTTGACTCAACTCAAACTCGGTGACAATCTTCTAACTGGTAATATCCCTGTAGGGATTAGCAAACTTAAAAGCTTGACTTACCTTAGTCTCAAACAAAACCAACTTTCAGGTTCAATTCCTGATATTTTCTCATCATTTACAGACCTCAGAATTCTTGAACTTTCCCACAATAAATTTTCCGGCAAAATCCCAATTTCAATATCATCACTAGCCCCAAAATTAGCCTACCTTGAGTTAGGGCATAATAAATTGTACGGACAAATACCTGATTTTCTTGGATCTTTTACAGCGTTAGACACATTAGATCTTTCGTGGAATAACTTTACAGGGACGCTACCAAAATCTTTTGGGAACCTTTCGAAAATCTTCAATCTTGATCTTTCTCATAATTTTCTTGTAGACCCATTTCCTGTAATGAATGTTAAAGGAATAGAGTCTCTTGATTTGTCTTATAACCATTTCCATCTTAAACAAATACCCACTTGGGTGACTTCCTCTCCAATTATTTTTTCTCTGAAACTTGCAAGATGTGGGATTAAAATGAGCTTAAATGCCTGGAAGCCAAAGGAGACTTACTTCTATGATTACATTGATTTATCTGAAAATGAAATTTCAGGCAGTCCAATTTGGTTATTGAACAAGACAGATTATTTAGTTGGGTTTTGGGCTTCCAATAACAAGTTGAAATTTGATATGGGTTCTTTGAGAATTGTTACTACATTGAAGTATTTGGATTTGTCAAGAAATTTGGTTTATGGAAAAGTACCAAAGACAGTTTCTGGATTGACAAGATTGAACGTCAGTTATAATCATCTTTGTGGACAAATTCCACCAACAAAATTTCCTGTTAGTGCCTTTGTAGGAAATGATTGCCTGTGTGGGTCTCCACTGCCTCTTTGCAAGGTTTAGGGTTTGGATAGTCGATCAAGTGAATAAAATTGATAGTGGTGGGAAAGAAAAGGAAGGCAGAAAGAGAGAAATGTAACAATTTGTTGTTTTCTTTCTCTTTCAATGAAGAAGACTGTTGATTACGTTCTTTTGTCCTCACATAACTAATGATGATCTTTTGATTTCTAAATGCAAAATTGTCTCTATTTATATACACGTGTGTTTTCACAAACAATCTGAGCATCACTCCACCTGCCAACACTTACAGATGTGCGCGAGAGCTTAGGCCTATCCTCTCCCGACAATCGCCAATTCAACCTTGCAAACTCAAAGTGAGATTTTTGAGAGACCATGAGCTCTAGCAATAGCAAAAGAACATCATTCATTGATTGTTCGCAATATGTTATCTATATTTTACAGTTTTCATGTATAATTGCGATAATGGTTTGGTTGGGTTCAATTTTAAATTGATGTAAATTTGGTTTGGTTTGGTTTTAATGGTTCATTATTTTTATAATTTTAATATAAAATTGGATTAAAATTAGGAGTTCAATTACTTCACTTGTCAAATTATAAAAAATATTAAGCATTTTGTAGTTATTAGCAACAACATCCATATTATATATCATAAATACATTTCAATTGATCACATTGTATCCATCTGAATTTTTATTTTTTATTTTTATTTTTTTTTACGAAAAGAATAAGTTCAGATACAGAAACTAGAATATGATGTAGTGAACAATCATAAAAAATATGAGCACACCAATTTGCACAAGTATTAGTTTCTTGGAAAGAAAATGCAAAACTAACTGATCCATCGGCACAAATGTTAGCTTTCCTATAATTGTAGCAGCTACATTTCATTTTAAATATAAAATAATACTACATCAGATTTTATTTTTTCACAAAAATTTTAAAAATAATTTAAAAAAAGGCGAAGACTATTTTAAAAAAGGCTTAATGAAAAAAATAAAAGAAAGAAGTTTGAATTATGACCTCTATATCGATTTTGATCAGTTATTTTAATTTTATCAATCAATAATATGTATTTAATTTTAGTATCTATTTATTTTCGTTAATTTTATATTAATATGGTAATTATCTTTCATAAGTGGATCCTATAATATTTAATATCCGCGCTACGTTATGTAAAGTTTTTATAAAATCTAAACTGAACTTTGAGATTTTTATTAAATCTAGCCGACTTTTTTTTTATTTTTATCGATCAATACCGTATACTCTGATTAATCTTTATCAAACGATTTTGTTATATTGATATTTGTTTAATTAAATGGCTTATTGATTAAGTATATAATGGGATTAATCAATTAAAATTCAATTTTATTAAAGAGTTTCAATATATATAACTTTTTGGTAAATTTTTTTTGAATTGATCGGTATAACATAATCGTTTAATTGAACAATGAAAATTGAATTTAGTAAAATTTGACTTCTCTTTAGTAAAATTGAATTCCAATTAATTAATCACATTATACACTTAATATATATAGCTAATCAATAAACTATTTAATTGAATAAATATAAATATAACGAAATCATTTAATAGAAATTAATCAATATATAATATTGATTGATAAAATTAAAAACCTTAAATTCTGGCGAGATTTAATAAACATCTTATGATGTTGCACTGACATTAGATGTGGTAGGGCCTCTTTGTAAAAAATAACTGTTACATTAGCGTTAAATTGACATGAGATAAATGAAGGTTTAAATTAATACAGAAAATTAAGTACGTGGTATTAATTAATAAAATTAAAAAAATTGACTAAAATTGATAAAAAGGTCATAGTTTAGGTTTTTTTTTTTTTTTTTTTTTTTCATTAAGCTTTTAAAAAATTATACTCTATTTGAAAAGGATAATTTATTTTCTATTTTCATATGGATAAGAAATAATAACAGTTATTATGATTAAAAAATAATTTTATTTATATAATTTTTTTATTATATTTATTTTAAATAAATTACGAGCAATTATTATATTAAAATAACAGATAAAATTAATGAATGTTATTGAAAATAAAATAAAATATAATAAAAATATAATGGATAATTTAAGAATTAATTATAATATAGAAAAAATGAATTATATTTTGAGAGAACTTAAAAAGAAAATATGTATTATCTCTTTAGGACGGACGGAAGGATAATGCAAAATTGGTTTTTATTATTTTATGTAAAAATTTGGTTAAATTAAAGAGTATGACCTACCTACAATAGAACCAATTTTAGTATTATTTCGTATTTAGATATCAATTTATTTTTCAAAAATACAAAAGCTTTTATTATTATTATTATTATTATTTTATTACTGTTAAGCAAATGAAATAATAATATTTTTATTACCGCCGTCAGTCTATTTTGTCTAGTAGTTTAGTCCCCAGCCACATTGATATGGTGGTAAATAAGCGACGTCTTTCAATTTCAATGCCTCTTTAAGGCTCCTGTCCACCAAGCGGTAATAGTAGCTTGATGATCCTCTTATCCTTCCTTCTGTCATCATTTACGGTATCTTTCTATTCTAACTTTTTATTTGTTTGTTTGATTTACTCAATTGGTTTTCCGTTTTATGGCTGTTTTCATTTGTATGCAAAGGATTTTGCAGTGTGTATATTTGTTTATTATTCATCCATGGAAGACCCACATGTGTTTGATTGATTATGGCTCATACAACCGATATAATTAGATGTATCGATTTTCCCATAATGGTCTCTGACCAAGAGAAGGTTTGATGGTTGAATTCAGTTTAGCTCGGTGGGTCTGAATTTTGTGGAAGGTCTCACATTCTTGGTTTGGTAATTGGTAATTCAGTTCATCCCTAAATCAACTAATCGAGGGTAGTAGCTTAGTCTGGTTGTTTTCATTGTTTATGCATCGGTGCTTGTTAACTGGTTGTTCGGCTGGTAATTCTGTGACTTTTGTTCATTTGGAAGATAATCTATCTTTGGATCATTTAGTTTTAAAGAGACTACATTTTATCTTTTTTCCCCACAAATTATATAAATGGCTAAGGTGTGTGGGAAATCATAGATTATTACGGGAACAAGTAGTGGGAAATTGCAAAAGAGTAAACAGGACTTCTGGTATTCCTTTTTTTTTTTTTTTTTCCCACGGGCATGCTTTGGATAAATATTTTGAGTTACTAATATTCATAAGTTCATATTGATTAACAGCTTTATATTGAGCACCTAATTTTTGAATCAAATGCCCAAGTATTGTTAGTTCTCTTTCTACCCTCCAGCCTTTTCGTCCCTTTTTCTTAATTGAAATTTAAGGCAAATTAGATGCCATCTCAAATCACTTTCTTAAAGCGGGTGTTCACTTTTCGTAGAGAAGAAGTAAATACTGGACTTTTGAAACTTATACTTATAAGCAGCCTGCACATCTTCGTTCCATTAATATTGACTAGCTTTGTATGTTGGCTTATCTGAGCCCGATGGATGAGATAGTAAGGTTTTTAGGTTATGTCTTTCATGCTTTTCTATTTTAAGCACCATTCATTTTAATTTATGTAGTCTTTTTGCTATGTTTTGACATCTGGTAGTAATGGAAATGCAAAGCACCTATAAACATGCACTTTTGAATCCTACCAGAGTGTGAATGCACGACATTAGAGATTAAGCCATTCTAAGAAGCACAAAATTGTAATGTTTTGTAAAGTTATAATCTACATTAGTAATATGAAACAGGTTTTTTCCGGCTAAGTTGCAATCTCAGGAATATGGAATGTAATGATAATTGTAGCCTGTACTTTTTCATCTTTATTTCTATTCTTGATTATTTGAGGATGAGATTTTATGTATTCATGTCTAGTGATGCAATTTATTTTCTGACTTGAGCTTTGCAACTTCAGAAATTAGTTTTCACTCCGCAGGCTCGTGTTGTATGCATACCATGTAAAATTACATTAGGTGGCAAGTGCCTTTCCTTTTTTTTATTTTTTATATTTTTTTTGGGGGGGCCTACTGAAATGTCTGACTAATATTATGTGCTTGAACCGATTGCAAAAAGTTTTCGAACCGTTGCAACCATTCATTGTAATTCCTAATCTAACACTTTGTGAGAAATTGATGGACAACGGATGAGGGTATATTGTCCTTAAATGATACTAGTTAAGAAAGTAAAATCTTTGGTTCATGATGGTTATGATATCGAAGTGTTGATTTTGCATCTATAGGTTATCAATAATGTAATAACTCTTCATCACTATCTAAGCCATACTCCAGCAGACTATAGATGTTAAGGTATGAATTCACGGGAGGTTTGAAAGAATGATTGCATTGCTTATGGTGCTACTGGTTAATTGGAATAGAGATTCTTATATTCTATATGCACCATGGACTGGTGGTACTATGATGTATTAGTTTGGGATATATGGAATTATCGTGTGATTAGCTTCGTTGTTGAAGTTTAGTAGTGCCCTAGAATTAGCTTCTAGGTTGAGCATAATATGGATTGATACGTGATGCTATTAACAGTCAGAAAATCTGTATTTGCTTTTGGTTATAGGTGGTGAAGTGCCACAATCTGAGTTTGAATCTGGAACAACTGGAGTTGCTGCTAATTGTCTTAATGGGGTTTGCAAGGTTTTTAAGAGTGTATAAGAGAGATGGACCAGTATGCCTATACTGGGGAATAATGCACGAGTTAGAGCTAACACCATTTAGCGTTCCTGTACAAAATAGACAACGTTGGGAAAATTATGACAAGTGGAGTTTGTGGGAAGGATGTAGGCAAATGAGACTAGCCCAATGCAAACCAAGTTAGACTAGTTGGTCCGTTCTGTTGTTTGCTTAGTTGCTTATACTAAAACATGAAGTAGGACCATTAGGCAATGTCCTCCTGGCATCAAGGCTGAATGAGGCATTGGTAAGCTGTTAAAACAGGAAAGTGAAAAGGCAATACCCACATTTACATTTACTGTTAAACCATGATTGAGGTTGAATTTTCTACTTGAAAGGCAATTTATGGTTTTATTGTTCCAATCCTGGAATAGATGAGATAAATCAAAAAATGGGTTTTTGTTCAAGAAAGAAATCTTCATTTTTTGATTGATAATTGTTGATTTAGCATTGTTTTTGCAAGTATTTATTACACAGTCACTCCAATGGTGTTTTGTTTCCACATTCTATGATGTCGCATTCTCCTAACTTTTCTCTGTGTGTATGTGTGTTATGCTTGCACCAAGAAGAAGAGTATGGGATCTATGATTTGGATAATTCGCTGGAACAATTAGTTTAGTTTAAGTGTTAGACAATGTTAGAGTTAAGAATGCAGCAATCCAATCACAGAAAGAGCTATAAAATGAATAAAAACAAATAGAAGAAGAATAGGAGGGACTTGTATTGATTATATATCTGTGATTACAATTTCTGTATCTGGTATTTGAATTGAAGAAACGAAGAGCAAGGAACAAAAGAACAAAAGAGCCAAACAATTAAAGAAAGGATAATGGTTGCGAGCAACCCCTAGGAACAAGCCCGTAGTAGAATACCATGCTGCAATATACTAAGGATTCCAAAAGATGCCCTCCCACTCTTGCCAGCAGCTGCTATATAATCTCTTTCCATAACTAACTATGCTAACCTGGCAGCCCGCCTTGATCTCCAATCTTTATAGTGCTATCTCCATTAGTATCCCCTGTTTTTTTTTTTTAATTCTTCTTGAGTACACCTTATAGGGCCCTGGGTCATGATCCACAGCTCTATCAGACAATTTACTAATGTTAGTAGTTGTTAATTGGTCCATATAAATATACAAGAGATATATTTTCATTTTGGTGGGTTTGATGACTAACAAAATCCAACCCTTTTCTTGCATCCAAGTCTTTCAAAAGGTACCATCTGGTCAAAGTCGAAATGAAATGTTGATCTATTATACTCATCATTTTTTTTTTACAATTATTCACTTCATTTCAACTCTATCATAACTTCCATGGATGTCTCTTTAATTGCAAAATACAGTCTAGTTTTGACCAAATGGATATAATTGCAAAGAATTTTTGAAGTTCAGGGTAAAACAGTCTAGCAATTTCTTTTCTTTTAGACTATGTTTGATGGGATGTAATCATCTATGAAATGGAATAATTACATTATGGGGTGGATTACGGAATTTGGGTGAGTTCTTTTTGGTTTTTTTTCCCTATTGTAATGGAATGAAGTTTCTTATTGTAATTCCAATTATATAATAATATCCATTACATAAAAAATATGTTATTATCAATTAAATTGCAATTTGGAATCCTCAAAGCTACACTCCTTTAAACCCTAACCGCACAATCAAAACTCTATTGTTCAAAAGCCATCTACACCTCCTCACCACCACTGACCACGAACTTCTAGTTACCTCCACCACACCGCCTCCACCACTGCCTATTCCATTACTTAGTTGGCCATCGGATTTCTCCTTCGCCTCACATTTTCTTCTTCTTCTTACTGTGACTGAAATTTGTTGCCCATCCTCTCGATTGCTACCAGGTAACTGGAAAACTACATTTTTCTTGGTTTGAAGTTTCATCTTGTTTAGTAGTTAAGTTTTATTGTGAGTTCCACTTTTGGGTGTGTTCATTGGTTTTTGGTATGATTTGGAGTTTGGGATCTTCTGGGTGTTTCAGAGATTGTGGCTTTTGCATTTGGTACTGGCATTGCTCAAATGCAGATCTGAACCGAGAACCAAGTGATTTGGCTGAGGGACACTCTGCAATTTTGTGATTTTATCTTTGGAAGGAATAAAAATTTGAAATAGTTCATTGATCTTAGATATATTTAGTTTATCATATTTTAGTCTCTAACAGCACTATGACTGTATAAAATTTGCTTTCTGCAGACCTGTTAGCTAACTCCAAATGCTCATTGCTTGTTGTTAGAGATCCAGAGGATAGACTGATTTAGCAATCACTCTGCTTGGTGATGCTGTTTCTGAAAGTCAATTATATTTATCTGAACCAAGAAAGCCTTTGGTTACCTTGAAAACTGGCAACTTGTATGTCCGAGAAAAATATTTAACTCCTGTTTTTTTAGGATTTAGATACAATTTGGTTACGTTGAAACTAGAATGCACTTCTTCAAGGTTAGCTAATCTAGTTATTATATTTTTTAACTTGTAGAAGCAATTCTCAGAATTTGCATTGAGATCTTAACTTTCGGTTTGGTACCCAACTCAATGATAACCTAATTGTATTAAGAAAATTCTTTATCAAGGGTAATATGATTTGTTGAGAATTCTTTACTAAGTGTAGCTTTAGTCTTACATTAGTGGTAAAGTATGACTGTTCATCGAGTCATCTCCAATATTAAATCTAAAAACTCAGTATGTAGTTGTAGGTAAAAGGCCTAATTGTATCTAGAATTTTGCAACTGAAATAGAAAGCTCAGTTGAATAAGTTTATTTTGATGCCTAAATATTTACATGTTAAACCTTAGCCAGTCCTGATTTGACTGAGTCAGTTTGGCATGTATGGACCTTGTAGTTTGTGGGTTTTCTGTTCAACCACCTATAAAAGATATTGAGTTGTGGATATGTTTATGTTTTCTTTCTGTATTGCTTCTACTCTTTTTTGTCTTTTCAGTTTTTAATTTTGAAATTCCGGAATCTTGTTTTCGAACTGTATGTTTATTTTTTGTATGTGTTTATTCCACAGGAGTTTTAATTTGCCACAAATAATTTATTGGGTTTTATAATTATGTCCTGGAAAGATTCTTATGGGGTAGATGTCCAGAGTGTTGATGTTGTGGCTATTCTGGTTGTTGATGCTGTTTGAAAAAATATAAGATTGATGGTTGTGATTGTTGATCACTCCAAATTATCTGATGATTGGTAAGATATGAAGTTAGTCTTTGGATTTTGAAACAATTCATGTCATTCAGGTGTCTTGTGTTTATTTCCTTCTGGTATCTGTTTTACATTGGTAATATGGTCATGAGTTGGGGTTGTAGTTGCTGTGATGGTTTAATCAAACAAGAATACCTATAGCCGATGCGGCACATGAAGTGGACCTGTTACTCAGTAGTTCTCTTGCTGATGCTAAATATCAAACATAACATGCTCTAAATTTCACAGCTGCTGTAAATGGACACGATCACATGTCTCTGTTTGATTATTTTTTTGGGGCATTCATTCAAATATACCATATTTAACTCGGACATGTGAAAGTTTGTGTTATTTTGCTTAATGTAGTGAGTAGCAGATAGGTAATTGATTTTACCCAATTAGAAAGCTGAAAATCAGCTCTATTTTGATTGAATATTATTTCACTTCACCTATGAGCTGGCTCAAGTGACCAATAAGTAATACAATAGCTGCATGATACGACATGTGCTCAACAACTCTCTTATTTGAAATTACCAACTTTTTTCAAATTGCTATATCTGAATATGTAGATTCATATTTGATACTTTATGTTTTAGCAGGTATTTATGGAGCTGTGATGACAAATTTACCCTTCAGTTGCCTGTCAGTTTAAATTTGAAATATCACTTAAATTGACAAAAGATTGAATTTTGAAGTGTTTGCAAGGCTCCAACGTCTAGAAAGCATCCCAGAGATATTCAGTAAGCTCTTCCAATTTGGCCAATATATATATTTTTTTTTTAATTTCTTGAATTGATTGAAGTTGATAAAGTTTAATCATCTTTGTGTTTCATTTTCTATTGAAGGATTCAAGAAAATATGTCATTTACAGTTGATCCGTTGCTATGTTTTGGAACTTATTTTTACAATTATTTTTTTTAATTGCAACTAAACATAATAATAGAATGTTAATTACATTCCATTTTATCAGATATTTCATTCCATTTGAAACCTTAATTACATTGCATTACATTATATTCCACCAAACATAGCCTTAGTGTTTTCCTTTTGCTGTTGTGAATATTTTTAGTGTTTCCACATTTTTCAATACTGAGTGTCACTATTGCAGATATATGTTTCACTTTGATTGATGCTTTCCTCATTCCATTATGGATGCTATAAAAATCAAAACCAATAATGTCAATAGCAGACCTGTGGGCAATGAGGATTCATCTGTCAAAATTAAGGTATTGTTCTTCGCCAGAGCTCGAGATCTAAGCGGTTTAACAGAGATGCCATTAGAGGTTTCGTCTGGTGCCACTACCAGTGACTGTTTGGATAAGCTTGTATCAAAATTCCCAGGTTTGCAAGAAATCCGTAATTGCATAGTGGTTGCTCTAAATGAGGAGTACACGACAGAGTCAGAAGTTGTTAAAGACAAAGATGAATTGGCAATTATACCTCCCATTAGTGGTGGCTGATTTTTCTTGCAAGTTTCTTGAATCTCCTGAATAAGAACATGGTGATGTTTTCTTGGGTTTTTTTTTTTTTTTAAAATAATTGTAAGATCATATTGAATAAATTTATCTTTGTACGCTGAGTAGTAAAGTAAAAACTTATGGACATGTTTGCAACCTGTTCATATATAAATATATAATTTTTAAGGTTTAATTGCTTATATTGTAATAAATTAAAATATAAAATTGATGATGTAGCATTTTTATTTTTTCATTATAATTAATATTTTTTTTGCATTTAATGAAAAACAATTTTTCAATGAGACAATAGACTTACAAACTAATAAATTTAATGAATAATTTCATTATAATTAATATTTTTTACATTCAATAAATATTGAGTTTTTTATTAAATAGTTTTTATCTATAAAAAAAACTCCATTTAATAAAGTCATAATTAATAAAGATGTATTAAATAATGTAGATACATTAATAAATAGAATTAAAATATTAATTTCAATTCACTAAAATTTAATTTTATTAAAATAAAATATTCTTATACCTCATCTAATTTGAGTATATGATCATTTTAAAGAGAAAAAAAAAATTAACTATATCAGTTGAATTACAATAATCTATTTTCAATGATTAATTGTATCAATTAATATTTCAGTTCATTATTTAAAAATTAAAAAAGTTTATAATTTTTCTTTTTATTTTTTAATTAAAAACAAATAAATAAATTATTTAAATTAAAGCAGAACAAATATAAATTACAATAATTTTCTTAAAAAAAATTTCATTCAATTTAATTTTAAAAAACACAAAATTATACAGTTCGCGCATTATGCGATTACAGGATTAGTTGCAACTTAAAAACTCACAATTACAGCTTAAGAACTTGAAATTACAATTTAAAAGCTGATTAAGATATTTTGAACTTACAAAAGGAAATTAAGATTAGAATTTTGATTAAAATAATATAAAAATAAGATTCACAGTTAAGCAATTTATGTCCTTTAATTTTAGATCAAATAAAAAATACCGAATAAAAATTTAAGATTCAAACTTACTAAAACAGAAAGGTTTTGCCTGAAGTTGTTATATGATCCCTGCCCAAAGGCGAGCCTCAAGGATCAATCTAATCACATTTGAAACATTCTTACACCTCATTC
Organism: Jatropha podagrica; assembly: GCA_947857235.1. NCBI lineage: Eukaryota > Viridiplantae > Streptophyta > Magnoliopsida > Malpighiales > Euphorbiaceae > Jatropha > Jatropha podagrica. Next base: position 135,766 of record CANUEP010279610.1, on the reverse strand, counting down.
ATAAACAAAGTAACTGTCTCCTCAAATATTGGAGTGTTAGAAGCAACATTATTAATTTTCTCCTATAAAAATACTTCCAAACCCAAAATTACTAAAACCCATAAGAATTCACTAAAAAAAAAAAAAAAATTTACTAATCCTTTATACTGTTCAAGCATCATCATACTTTTTCCCTACCAAAAAAAGAAAATGAAAAATCTTTTTCTACTCTTAATATTCGTTCTTCCTGTTCATGCAACAATTCCAAGCATAATAGGGAGTAACCTAATAGAACAAACATGCAAACAAACACCTTACTATAAACTCTGCGTATGGTCTCTCGTATCAAATCCTCATAGCTTTAGTACTGATCTAATTGGATTAGCCAAAATAATGATTTACACAATTGATGCTAAGGCAACAAATGCTCTTGAACGTATTGATGATCTTCTTGATCAAAGTAGCAGCTTACTTAGCCAAGAAGAGCGACAGGAGTTGAGAGTTTGTGCTGATCGTTATAGTGTTATTATTAGAGGAGATGTTCCTCAGTCTATCGAAGCTTTAAGGACTGGTAATTATAAGTTTGCTCATGAAGGAGCTTATGATGCTGCAGCTGAGGCTATGTCTTGTGAAGAAGGATTTTCCCGCGTCGGAAAGTCGCCCATTTCGGAGATAAACATAGCGGTGCATGATGTTTCAGTTGTGGCTGCTTCCATTGTTAAGATTATTATAAGCAGTTGAGTCTTTTCCCTTTTTTTTTTTTTTTTTTTTTTTTTGGTTGAGACAAGATTTTTCTTTGTTGTTTTCTAACAAAGGAAAATATGTAATAAGTAATGTTTTTGCTGTCTTAATAAAATCTTAAAATTTTCATTCAGTTTTGTTGTCATGTTGGACAAAATAGAACCATATACACTAACATTAACGGAAAAAAACTTAGATAACTCACATAAATTAAAAAAAATAAAAAATACGTATAATTTTATTAATATTTTAATTTAAAATTATAAGAAAAATCGACCCAGAGATAAAATCTTCGGAAAACGTCAATTTCAATTCTAGATAAAAACATCTCAGTTCACTAGAAAAGCACTGCTGGTAGTTGAAACTGTTAATATATGCTTTGAATATCTTTTATTGAAGCCCGTAACTATTATTGGCCAAGTTGATTGTTTGTAAACTTGAAGAATGGTCACATTTTGAATCGAGTAGTTGGCAAACCATCTACTTTAAGATAGCACACTACAAAAAAAAAAAAAAAAAAAAAAATTAGCAACGGAATTTTAACATCAAACCCTATTCGATGCTAATTAGCAACTGTTTAGCAAGGGATCAGCAACAATTTGAAAGTTAAAAACAAATTCAGAATTCAATAACAAATTAGCAATTGGTTAGCCACAGAAAATTAGCAACGGATTATAGCCATAGCTATACAATGCTAATTAACGCAGAAAATAATGGTGGGTAAATGGGCACAAGATTAGCAACAGATAGATAATAAATTTTAGTATCAAATTTTTATTCCGATACTAAATTTGAAGGGAAAAAAATAGCTAGTAACAATGGATATATTTAATATCGGATTTGATATTTGTTGCTAAATGTGATAGCGTAAACTCCGTGCGATGGCAATGGCTTAGCATCCGATTAGTAAGGTAAAATTGATTTGTATATTTGTAACGGATTAACAAGGGATTAGAATGAAATTTATAAATTATCTAAATTTTTATTATTATCTTTAAAAATAGATAAAAGTATTAATTTTTATAGTTTTTATTTATAAAATATAAAGAATTTTCAAAATTATTAAATATTTTGATTAATTAAAATAAAAATAAAAATATTTTCTAATTATATATAAGTAAGATTTATTATCTATAAATCCAAAATAATATTTTTATTCTTTAAAAGATTTAAAAACTAATTATCATAATTATTGAAGAGTTAATTAAAAAGAATATTTATTGAGAAGCTTAATTAACCCTTGTAAAATTAAAAAAGAAAAAAAAGAAAAAAGAAAAAAAGAAAGCAACAAACCTTGTATTCTCTTTCACAATTCAAAACGACGCGGTTTTACAGTGTAGGTTGCTTTTATAAACACACTTCTATTCTCATGAACCCAAACCCAGGCCCAAACTTATCTCCCTATGCCGCTCGATCATCCATTTAGATCACACACCCCCTCAACGGCGCAACCGTCTCTTCTCCCTTCCCTGCATCGTTCGACAGTAGCCGTCTCATCTCTTTTTGTGCGCCATTCGACAGCAGCCAAACTTCATTATATAAAATTGTTGGGTGAATACATAACTCCTGAAGTTTAATAAAATAAAATTTTTGCTACCCTCAACTTCTCTCTTTCAATAATCTCACACTTCGTCATGCTGAGAATTACAATTTTTACATTTTTTGACTTTTATATGCAAAATATTAATTTGATATGTAGTCAATATAATTTTAGAATAATAATTTTCACATTTTTTAACTATCAAATAAATGTTTAACTATCAAATGAGTGTTTAATTGATATAATTTTAAAATTGATATATTCAATGGATTAATCATTAGATATAATTTTAGTTCGCTAAGAGATTCTTTGTGTGCGATGGGGCATTTTATTTTTTATTATAATGTCTCAGTTCAAATGTACCATTCTCATCAAAACTTTCATTGTCCAAGTTTTCAAGTTATCTAGCAGCATTAGCCGATGCTCATGTCTTGAGACTTGCCCAAACTTAAAAGTTGAAATATTAAATAGATCAAAATAAAAGTTTAAAATCCTGCAAAATTTTCAGTGAAAAGTACGTGGATGAATTTATTTATTGAGCCTAAATAATTATTTAATGAACTTCTTGGTTGTCGATCACATGTGACATGGCCATACAATGGTTTCACTTTTGGAATATTATTGTTAGGAGTAATTGATAAAATGGGCTGAGTAATCAACAAAATGAGATGAATATTAGATTGGTATGAGCAATCAACAAAATAAGATGAGCAACAAAATAGTCCAAATGGTCAATAGATTGGACCGAACATTTATAAAACCAGTTCAAATAGAGGTAATACTCACTCAAAGAGATATTAAAAGTTATTTAATCATATAATTATTGTCCAAAATTTTTACTCAATATTTATTATTAAAATTCCTGCTAGGCATTTACATCTTCAGTTACAATAAGAGATAGAATATAAATATTTTTAACTAGGGGTGAACATTCAGTTAATCTAAATAAATCTAAACTGAATATGACCGAATTTGATAAATCCATATCCAATCCAAACCATATTTTTTATAAAACCAAAAGTAATTGAACTAAATAATATACAGTTTTATTAAAAAAAATCAAACCATCCGAATAATCGAATTAATATTTTTAGTTGGTTAATCCAAACCGATTATGATAAAATATTCAAATCCAAAATTTTTCAATATATGTGTTCATGTCGCCAAATTTGCAATTTGCACTCTTAAAGTAGTTATATATATATGCTTATAAATTTATAGACAATTGTATATAATAAAAAATAAATAATAAAATTTATTAATTAATCCAACAAGTCACAAGTGTCCAAATAGAAATTTTAAAATCACTCATATTTAAATTCAATTATTCAAATAATAATTAATATAATTAACTTAAAATAAGAATTCATTAAATTTTCAGTTATAAAATTACAGTTAATAATCAATTAAACATGATGTTTTTTGTCAATGATCCCAAAAGTTACACTATATTATTGTCACATGTCACAAAAACTATATAAATATTATTTGCACTCTTGATTTTATCTTAATATGGGGGTAAAAATGCAATGTTTTGATAAAAAGAAAATCTGAGATAAAATAAATATATATTTTGAGTATTAATTTGGTTAATTTGGATTAACGTAAGTTTTTTTTAGATTAACCGCACCATAATTGAAAAATCAAATTAATATTTATAATTAATCGATCCAAACTAAAATTAATTTATTGGCACCGAACCAAATCAAATTTCTCGTTGTAATTTGAATTTTCCGTTAAATCCGTGAATTGCTCACTCCTATTTATAATACATTTCATTAAAGAACACATTACATCTCATAACAATTCTTGAGCATTGATATATTATTTCTATCAATTATAAATATGTCATAAGGTTTGTATGTTATTAGTGTGAGAGTATGAATTTGAAGAAGCTATTCCATGAAGCCGTTAGAACCTTTTTTATTCTTCATCTTTTATTTAGGTATGGTAATTTTGTCCATATTTGAATTCCACTATGCATTTATTCTCACATGACATATATATATATATATATATATATATATATATAGACAAGACAACTCATTATACTGCCAGTTGACATCTCTACGATAATTACGTTTAGCAAATACAGTTGGGCAGTTATTATACTGCCATTTTTAAGAGGTAGTCTTGAGTCTTGAAGTTGATGGGGTAAGACTCTGACTCAGTGCACATGCAAAAATTTATTTTGGTTCGTTAGCAAGATCCCTTGGCATTCTCACATCTGCTCTGCACGTGAAAGTAAGGAAACAATAGCTTTCTTTTTCAGAGAGGTTGGTAAGTGTAATAACTATAGCATGTATGATTTTGCATTTAAAAGCTATCCTATTCCTATTCTTGTCAAATTGAGAGGTAGCCACATTTAAATCTGGATCTACCGACAAATCGTATATATAGATCATGCCTTTTCTTCTCATTTCATCTCTTGTAGTTTTTATAACAAGTAAATAATTACTTATAACAATTTTATAAACTATAATTGCAATACAAGTTCATTTCATATCTAATTACCAATATAGAAAAAAGTATACTAAGGACATTCAAAATCATCTCCTTAAGTTAAAAAAATTGTTTTCAATACTTTTTGGGGACGATTAATATCGTCATGACTTTTAATAAACTGTTCCTTTTCCAGTGAACAATAATTTTTTCCAGAAATAAAGGTTATACTTTCATTATTGATCTGGTTGAACCTTTAACCAAAAATTTGGCCTTCAAATTGAAATCCCAAAAGGCAATTAATTAGCTATCAGCCAACAACCCTTTGGCTATGAGAGAATTCTGGATGAGCTTCAGAGAATTTTGAATATCATCACAAAGTTGATGAGGGTCGGGAATTATAATTTCGTCAACTGATAAGACGATTTTCATTTTGTTTACGTAACTTGCTACGTGTATCAACAATGCCTGCAAAAATTATAAAATAAAAATTTATTAGTTCTAGATTTATCTCCTAATAATTAGCAAGAATGCACGTTAAACTAAGTTTAAACACCATCGTAATGTGTAAATTTGAAGGTCAACTTACATTGGGTTGGCCATAGCAAGTTGGAGCTATATAGGTCATTGGGTGTTCATAGAAAGAGATTTCCTCTTGAGGACCAGGTACAATTGAGAAACACAACGTCGTTTGACTTGGAAGCCCAAACTTCTGCTCCATAATAATAATTTTTTAAGAGGTTTTTTTGAATAATTTTTTTCTGGCAAATGCACATCAATGGACCAACAAAAAAAAAAAAAAAGTATAAAAATGATAGAATTTACGTACCTTAAACCCAAAAAATCTAATAAGAAACTTGTTTCCTAAATATGCATATAAAGCTTCAAGACTAGCTTTCTTCCTCTCTCCGACAACCTTCGCATCACGTATATAATCTAATGGGTCGTCTCTTAATTTAATGGTAAAAGGATAGAGAACATAACCAACCTTGTTTCCCCACTTGGCTTTTGTACCCTTTCTCATCATATCATCTAAGGCCTGTTTAATTAATTAAATTAATTTAAATTTAAGCTTAATTAATTAATTAATTAAATATAAAGGACTCACTTGGATGCCTGAATCTTTTCTTAAGTTTACTATAAAAGATGCTCTCATGCGAATATTCTTCGGAAGATAGCTTTTGCTTTTTGTTGCTTCACCTTCTTTCTTATCCTCTTCTGCTGCCACAGCCAGAAAGACTATTTAGTAAATACAATGTCATATTTATCCGTTAGACACAATGCTAATCATGCAAGTCTTACCATATGCATGCTTGACATTTAGAAGCTTTGCATATCTTCTGTTCAGATACTGAGACAAGCCCGCTTGTGTAATTCCAATCATCACATCATTCACTGTCTGAAAACAAGTTGTATGACTTTGTTGTTAATAAATTATAATCAATTTTAAAATAATTTTATTTTGGCTTAGAAATACTAATAATAATATAATTTCCTAACATCAATTAAAAGATTCATAATGATTTATCATATTTAATAATTTTTTATAATCATAAAAAGTTAATCTAAAAATATGTGACTTTGTTATTAATTAATTATAATAAACGTAAATGATACCCTAAAAATTTAATTAATCTCTATAAAATGTTAAATATTAAAGTCATTAATCGCTTCATAAAAAATTTCATCAACTTATTATAAGGTTAAATAATAATAAAAATAGAATTCTTATTTGGTAAAAACTAACTACTCACAGTGCCCATAGCATTCTTCACCGACTTCACATCATCCAAACTGATTGTTCTGTGAACAAATCTTCGAGGAGCTGATCCATCTCCTGAACCTTTAATTGGCGTTTTAGTATCCTCTAAAAACAAAACCGTAGCGATAATCATAACAAGACCAGCAAAAGTATTCCAACACAGCACCAAAAATCTCCATAACCTTTCCAAGAATTGCCAGAACCCACGATGAGAAATATTTTCATTTCTTTTCTTTACAGTTGGAATTGTTGGAAGTGACTCAAGATCCGATGCTTTTCGAGAGAAAGATATCAGAAGAGACATGAGAGAGATTCCATCGCCGATTGAATGGTGGACGCGGAAAATCACAGTTGATTCTGCTTCAGAGGTCTTAATATTGAGAAAATGAAAATCCCACATAGGTCTTGATTTGCTAATCTGGGTTTTGCTTAGGTTAGAGGCATAATCTTCGACGAACTTGTCTGGACAGTCTATGTTTTGATGATCAATGATTGGGACTATAATATGATCGTCAAAGTTAATTTCTGTCTTTACCCATTTCATCTCTCCACCTCTTTTCTCATCCATAACCTGTTCATCATTAAGGTAAATATTTTTTTGTATTAACTGAAATGATTGATTAACTTAGATATTATTTTAATTAAGAAGAATAAAACTTTTGACTTTCTAAATTGAGAAAACAAACGATTAAAGAAGAAGAAGAAGAAGAATATTAACCCTTCTATCTTCAACGTGCCTCCCCTCTAGTAATAATAACCTTTGTTATTTCTGGAGCCTTGGTTCGGCCTACTAAGATATAAATCTTCCAACGGTTATTTGTTTTACACAGCGTAAATTTTGAAGATTAAGGTCCTTATTAGTATATTTGAATAAAACGTATGGACTATATGGTAATTACACCTAAAGTTTAATATTTAAAACTCTGCCAACAATACTGACCAAGCTCATGTATGGCTTGTCGGCGAGTCTTTATGAAACATCAACTGCTCAATTAATTATTTCCATGGCACACTTCAAGCATGAAACCTAAGCTCATTCAGACTTAAAAGCATGAAACCTAAAGCAAGGATTATAAATGGTAATCCCTCCATTCTACACTAACATTAACATTTACTTTTTCTATACAAATTAAAAAAAATTATTGAGGTTCATGCTAAATTACACCTGATGAATAGGATAAAATTGAAAAAAAAAAAAAAATTAATGTAAACAAATAAATTTACCTGTAAACTGCTCACACGAGGATGTTTAAGGAATGTTTTTTTCATGTTGGCTATAAAGATAGGAAGGTTTATTGGTGTCTTAAATCCCATGAACACAGTTATGTAGGCATTGGAATGAGACTCATGGAATATGCGAGCCACCGGGCTCAATGGTTCTCCTTCTTCTTTTTCGTCTTCTTTTCTTACTCTAATGGGTTTCAGACCTTCCATTTTTATGTTTAAGAGCTGGTGTGATGCGAGGGCTACTCTCAATTATATACTCCTTTCCTCTGAATGCTTATTTATTACAAACGCTGGCTCTCACCTATCGCTTTTACACCCTTAGCTGATATTACAATTTTTTTTCAAATATTAATATTTCTTTTTTATTTTTACTAAAGCTCAGTTTGATAAAAATTAATTTAAAATGTAAAATTTATTTAAAATGAATTCGAGATAGAATTTATTTATAAATATATTTATATACTTATTATGATAAATTTAAAATATAAAATACAATTTAATTGCACTTTCTTATATTCACGTATATTATTGGGAAATTTTCTTTGATTGCCGTTTTAATGTTTAGGAGACGTTTCCTGCATGAAAACGATTGAAAACTCCTAGGAAATGTTGCGGGACCGTTTCCATAAATTGATTAATTTGGAAATACATTTCCGTAAACTCAAAGACTCATTTCTCCAATTAAAATATAAAATAAATTCGTAAGTAAATACAAATTCATAAAATATATATTTTTAATGAGTAGGAAACTTATAATTTTTTTTATATAATTAAATATTGATTGGACTTAATTTATTTTTAAATATATTTAATGATTTATAACAATTTCTTGAACTAGTTGTATTTTTCAAATCACAGGAACCACACTATAAGTTTTAAAAAAACATAAGTGAAATATAATAATAAAATGGTATATTTTAAAAAACATAAGATAAATTAATTGTATTTCACAGACCACATGGATCATACTATAATCTTTTCTTTTAAATATAAAGATTTTCGTTAATATATTTAATTAAAACTTAAAGACTATACGATAATTTACCCCAACATAATTCATAAATGATTGAGATGATTTATTTTTTTGTTGTTTTACCAATAAAATAAGTAAAAAAAATCTATCCTAATGAAAACCAAGTAAAATAAATGAATAAAAAATAAGTAAAATTAATCATTTTTATGATTTTTTTTCATTAATTGAACATCTAAATTTTCTTTTAAATTTATATTATGAAATTGATTAAATCTATAAATCTTGAAAAAAAAAAAAATCTTGGTTACTTTTACAACAAAAGGTTATAATCGATTTGTTAAGTGCTAAAAAAAAAAAAATCCAAATCCAATCAGATTTTAACATTAAACAAAGAGAATTTAATGGAATACGTTATGGCTCAATGAAAATATAAATTTTTATTAAAATAAAAATATTTTTTTTATCATACATTGGAAAAAAATGTGATCCGTAGATAGGGTTATAGATTGGATCTAGGCCAAATATTTTTATGATAAGAACAATAATATCCCACCATTGATTTCTTTCTTTATGATGGGTTCTCCTTATTCTAGTGTACGACTCTAACTTTGCAAGTGGGGATGAAAGCTGACCGTTAATATCAATGTCCGTTTAGAATTTTATTATATGGATTTATTTCAAATTCATTTAAATATTTATTTATTTATTTATATTCAAACTCATTTAAGATTTTATTATTTATATCTGTTTCAAACATGTTTAAAATATTTTATAGAGAGATAAAATATCTTTTAATATTAAATTATTTAAATTTAAATTTATTTAAAATATGATTTTTTAATAATAATTGATAAGATGTCGGCTTCTACTCATGACCTAAATAACGATTAAATCAACTTTATGAACTGGTTTTAATATTTAAAACTCTGCAAAAAATACTCTGATAAAAATCATTTATGGCTTGTTAGAGAGCTATTATGAAACATCAACCACTCAATTAATCATTCCCATCACACACTTAAAGCATGAAAACTAAGCTCATTCTCCACTCATACTTACAGTTTCCAGTCACAAACTTGAACATGAAACCTATAGCAAAACGATAGTAAACAATAATAATTAAGGAGAGAGAGAAAGAAAAGATAGCAGATTTTCCTTTCTTGTGGAAATAAAAAGCATGAAACTCGAAAAAAAAAAAAAGAAAATAAGGTGCTGGAAATTCAAGACAACCTTAAACGTAGACGTCAAAGTTAAGGAGCTAACAATAAATATAAACATATGAAAAAATATTTAATATAATAAAAATGAATTTACCTGCAAACTGCTTAAACGAGAATGTTTAAGCAACGTTTTTCTTATGTTGGCTATAAAGATAGGAAGGTTGATTGGGGTCTTAAATCCCATGAACACGGTTATGTAGGCATTGGAATGAGACTCATGAAATATGCGAGCCACCGGACTCAACGGTTCTCCGTCCTCTTTCTTCTCTTCTTCTTCTTCTTCTTCTTCTTCTTTTCTTACAATAATGGGTTTGAGACTTTCCATTTTTATTTGTAAGAGCTGGTGTGTATCTCTATGCGAGGGAAAGTCTTAATTATATACTCCTCTCCTCTAAATGCTCATTTATTACTAGAGAAGCTTTCACCTATCTTATACAACACAGCTTTTATTGTTGAGTTTCAATATCAAATATATATAGCGAAATAATATAATTAAATCAAATTAATTACACCAATAGAAATCCGTTTAAACGAATAAAGTAATAAAATATGTTAAGAAGAATACCTCTTTTGTAGATCATTCAAAACCTCGATTTATAGGGCTAGGTTGTCGCAAACCACAAGTCGTCCAAACGTCCAACTTCTAGCAGTATCCACGAATGGACAATCGAAAAACTTTAAAACTACTTTTAGAGGGTTGAGAGGTTAAAACGTATGATGGTGCCAATTATCATAGGCTTTCTATTTTATTTTGTGGCTATAAGCAACAAATCTTGTTCTAGCGTTCAACTCACTTACCGTCTATATTGTTTCTTAAACCTTATATAGAAAACCCTAGGTCACAAATAAATTAATTATAATTATTTATTTAAACCTTTTAAATAAATAAATTATAACTAAATATATATGTGCCTATTTATTTATTTAAATAAATAAATCATAATACATATATTATTAGGATTTTCATTTTAATCAATTATATTTATTTATTTAACTATTTAAATAAATAAATTATAATTGAAATATTAGGTTTATGTAATCTAAAATTTATCTTAATAATAAATTTTAGATATAAATCAATTAAGTTAATATTTAATAATCAAGGTAAAATTGTAATAAAATATAATTACAATTTTATCCTTAACTCCATAAAACTTATTTGTAATAAAGTCACATTTGATTCGATTTCTCGTTTTCACTTTCTCATATCCATTCTTATGTGTATGACCTTATAGGTTCCAAATATGTTGGCAACAAATATTAATTATTAATATTTAAAGGTCTAGTACATTATCTAACAACATGTCAAAACTACCCAAATGTCTGAAAAGTCAAAGTGATTTAACTTAACCTTTCAGTACATGATTTATCAATGTAACTAATATCCCTTCATCATTAATGTTCTGATTTAGTAATTATGTATAGAGTGTGTTTGTTTTACTAAATCACATTAGTTCTCTTAACCTTAGCAGCTATTAATTGAATAAAATTTCAAATCTCATTTGTTAATTTCATTCCACCTTGTGCAAGGATTTCTTAATCAATATTAGTAGAAAACAATTAGAATATTTTTTCTAATTTATCTAGGGTGATGAATCCTCTTTTGATTACACAAGTATCTCCATATAGTTCCTACTATGTCCAATTAATTGTTGCTTATTATTTATATAATGAATAATGTGAACAAAGAATCAAAACAGAGTCATCCATATATAAGACAACTTAGTAATCTCAAGTCAAAGATCATTTATATAACCATTACTTGAGTATTTCATAGACACAGGTAACTCTCCATATGGAATTCTTATGCAAGTCAATTCAGTGGACTTGTTTAAATAACAAGCACATACATATTAGTTCTAGATATCACACATATCTCAGCTTATGAGAACAGTTGCTTTCTTAAGGAAAGAACATAATATGTACTAGTCTTAACAGCTCTAATCATCGTCCAGTAATGAGGAGAACATCAATCAGGAATATTTAGAGACATTGTTTTAATGCAAATATAAAACTCATAATTATAATCATATTATAATTTATTTTGCAAAGTAATATTATCTCATGGACTTTATCTTTTATCAAGATTCAATTGATAAAATATAAAAGATAAATAAATGTCCATTTTCGAACCCATTTAAAAATATCCATTTTCGTTTAGAATTTTACTGTTTAAATCTGTATCAAATCCTTCTAAATACTCTTTATATCAGAACCCATTTAAAATTTTATTATTTATACTCATCCTAAACCCGTTTCAGACTTTTTTAAAGTACTCTTTAAATGGTAAGGATATCCATAAATTTTGAACTATTCAAATTTGAATTTATTTAAAATGGAACTTTTGTTAATAATGAATAAGGTATATACATAGTACTCGTTTAGTATAATGGATAATGGGTAGCAGGTTATTGAAATATATGGGTAATTCTACATTAGATAAACATACATTGAGTAAGTGACATGTAATAAGGAAGGTAAATCCAACTCACCTATTATTTGTAAAACCACAAGTCTAACTTATTATAAAAGTCAATTATTTAAATACTTTGTTAATGGATTTAATTAATTTACTCCTAGAACCCAAAATCTTGTCATGATATTAGAGCTTGTAACCGAAACTTGCATGAGAAAAGTTCTAGGGCATTGTAGGGCCATCCTACGCTTCTCAAGTAGTCTAATTGTCACTTAAGGGGGAAGTGTTGAATTATGTAGGTAAAATAAACATAAATTTAATAAATAGTATATAATGGGGAAGGCGAATCAAGTAAAACCAACTCTTTATAAAGCTTAAATTATTTAATAATTTGTTGATGAATTTGATTAAGGGAAATTGTAGTATAAATAATGTGGATTTATTGAATTACCCTTTTATATGAATTTCCAATGCGAAATTATTTATTTAGTCCTTGAGGTAAGACGAAATTATTACATTCACTTTGGACAAATATTTCGTAAGTAGTAATCCCTCCGTCAAAATTTGAGAGTTTTTTCTGTTAAATAGTAGAAAAAGTAAGAGAGAGGTGAGAGAAAATATCTGAAATTCATAAACTTACCATTTTCTTATTTTTCATGGTTGGGCCATCGATCACTAGCTATGTGGAGGATGCTGACCCTGAAAGTGTAACCTTCGCAGATGGTGGTCGGCTTCCATGGCAAAAATTCGGAAACCAACGAGTTTCAGTATCTTAAATCTCAAACATCACAAAACACCAAAAACAACCAATTCTAAGTAATTAAAAGAACAAAAACACCAAAAAGAACAAAAAACAATAAATTATGACCAATCAAAAGAATAAAGTTATCAATGTTAAGCCTTCTGACCCCGTAATATAGTTTGCTGATTCTGGGTGCAATTTCACGATGATGGTGAGGTGGGAACGGAGATGGAGATGAAGGCGGAGATAGAGGTAGAGGTGATGGTGGTGATGATGGAGGAGTTGCAGATTCTAGTAACTTTGATTTGAAGGTGGTAATGGTGAAGGCAGTGGTGGAGAAGATGGCAGGGGGTGGAGCTGTTGAGACGATGATGGCGGAGGCGATGGAGACAAAAGTGGCGGAGAGGGAGAGGTCTATGGCTTTTATATTGCCCATGGGTATTTTCAACATTTCCTTATGATTTAATAGACAAAACGAACCAAATTGGACCGAGGGACTACTTAGAACGACACGCGCTGAATATTTATCCAAAATGAATGAACTATTTAAATAATTTTATCATATCTCAAGGGCTAAATAAATTTTCAAATTTTCCTTATAAGATTGCTTCATTTTCTTTCTATTGCATCTATTCTCGTCTTCCCGCTTCATTTTTCTTTTTTTTTTTCCTCTCCTTGTTGGATCTATTCTCATTTGCTATGCCTCTTCACCAGCATGTCAATCACCTTTGCGTTTCGCTTCTTCTTTTTGATCTTCTACAATTTTGTTTCTATTTTTAGCTAAGCCTTCAATCTAGCGGCTCACTAGGCATAGAGGATTTAAACAGATTAATGGGTTAATCTATGAGGAAACATCTTGATAGAAAATTATCATCTTTATGTTTTGAAGAGACAAAGTAGGATTTTCTATGATTTTGGTAATTAGAGAGATTTAGGGTTAGGATTGGGTATTTTGTTTGTAGCATTGACAAATAATTACAAATTAATGTTCTGATTTTATATTTTAATCCAAAGTTTTTAATGCTTGTGTTCTGATTGATATTGATATTGTTTCATTTTTAACTAGATAAAAGCCCGCCCTTTGCGCTTGTTATTTTGCTAATTTATAATTCATAAATATACATTAAAATTTTATTTTTTTGGCAAATTACTTTATTGTTAACTATCTTATTTTATAAATTGTATTTAATATATTACTATATAAAAGATTTATTTTTCCTATGGGTTACTTTATTAAATTATCATGTTATAGAAATTTTAATAAATTACTGTGTTATGAAAATTCTAATGCCATTAATTTATTTTAAATAATTTTATAATAAAATTTGATGAATAATATCTAGATTTTAATTAAAGTTTATAATTCAAATGACATCTTATCACATAAAGTTTTAAGATTCAAATCATTTCACATGGATAATATATAAATAACTAATATTTATCATTTAATTATTTAACAATAAAATGTACTCTAATTATTTATATTGAATATTAATTCTATGAATCATAGAAAAATGAAGAAAAAATTAAAAATTTCTATGCTAATATATATTAATATGAAATAAAAAAATAATTTATTTCGAATATAATATATATAACTTAAATGATTTTAAAAATAGAGTTATAGAGTGGTATAGATAATCAATAATTTAAAGTTTTCAAAACCTAATTATCTTTAAAAAAATCTAAAATTTCTAATAAAAAACTGAAGAGATATGGAAAAATTTTAAAAATGAAATAGAGATATAGATAAAGGATAGAAAAAATGATAAATTTTTGAAAGATAAATATAACATACTGAATTTTTCATTAAGACTCTTTAATACATGAAAAATAACCTATAAATTTAACCTAAAAATTTTGTTAAATTACTATTCTTATTCTTTAATTAATATATATACCTATACTATATATAAAAATGGGAATAGAGGAGGGAAAATAATGACATTTCCGATAGCGCGATTAATTAAATTTAAAATATTTTAAAATAACTTTAGTTATAGTCAATTAGAAAATTATATTTTATTATTAATATATTTAAAATAATTTTACGTGAGAAGTGAGATGTCTTAAGTTCAAATCCTCTTGACTACGAGTGTTTTCATTAATTTAGTGAGTGAAACATTATTCTTTATGGATAGTCAATAGTGTAATTTTGGCCCATTAGGCCTCATAATAAATTTAAAAAAATTATTTTTTAATTAAATACGTATAGATAATTAAGCAATTAAAAATTGAAGTTTTATCTTTGCTAAATTTATTTTTTAATAAATATATATAATAATGATATATTTAAAAATATTTTTATGTTTTAGTTATTAAATATAGATAAAAAAGAAAGAAAATATGTTCTTTTATTAATATTATTCTTTTCTTTATATTTGTATGATTTTTGATTAGATATATTTTTTAAAAATAAATTTTTAAATATAATATGTATAATTTTTTATTTAGGGGAGATAAAAAAAGAAGAAAAAAAGTATATTATTTTTATTAATATTTTTATATTTGTAAAATTTGATTGGATATATTTTTTAAAAAGTAAATTTTTAAATATAATTTATATAATTAAACCTATGATAAACAGTTGAAAATTTTAATTTAAATATATATATATATATTGAAAGAGTTTTATTTTTAATAATAATTTTTTATTTTCTATTTTTTTATTGAATAATTTATAACTATTATCATTTTAATTTAATAAGAAAGTTAAATCTTCTGTGATAAATATACGGTTTATTTATGGTTAAATATTTTAAATTTTTTTGATAGTTTTTTCTTTTGTATCCTAAATCTTTTTTATTTAAAAGAAATGGTGTTTAGAAAATTGAAAAAAAACTAAAACTATATAATTCCGTTTGGGTCAATTTTTGATATTTTAAGAATTTGTGTACATGTGTATATATTTCACTAGATAAATAATACTGCTACCATAGCCAAAGTGACTTCTATTATTAATTCAAATTATCATCTCATTTCTTTTCTTTTACCTAACAGTAAAAAGTAATTTATTATTATTTTTCATTATAGTTGTATATAGATATTAATTTAGAGTTAAAGGTAGAGATTAGAGATTGAATAATGACTTGATTTTCTTTTTGGCACTTATTATAATTTTAAAAATTTTATTTATAAATTAAGAATTAAACGATTAGGTATAGGGATTGAGTTGAATCTTATTCTGAGACCACTTGATTTTATGAAGTATATAAATAATATTATAGCAAGTAGTTTGTATGTCAAAATGTAAAACAAATTAACCACTTATTTTTATTTTAATCTAAATAAAATTTATACTTTAATATTATATAGATAAAAAAATAAATATATAACGAGTATAGTCAACGTGCAATGCACGTCTTATAAAAGACTATAATATATGAATATATATATATATATATATATATATATATAGTTTGTAATGTTTAAGTAACTTCTTTTATTTAGTTTAGGCTTAATCACAAAAAAAAAAAAAAAAAAAAATCTAAACTTATGAGTTTTCTTCAAATTTGGCCAATATTTTTAATTTTGTCAATCAATACCTTGTATATATTTTTCTTTGTCAATTGTAGCCTCTGTCTAGAATCTGTCAATATTTGCTGATGTATCCGTTAATGGGATCTAATTTTTTTCATATCACATTCACGTGGATATGACACGTAAGAAAACTAACTAAAGGCTTAATCACAAAAAAAAAAAAAAAAAATCTGAATTTATGAATTTTTTTCAATTTTGGCCAATACTTTTAATTTTGTCAATCAATACCAGCTTTTGGTGATTAAGCCTCAGTATTTTGATTTTGTTTTTTTTTTATCAACTTTAAAGTAAATTGAGGCAAATAAGAATTCATCTATTGGGTTTACAAATCATATAAAAATATTTAACATTTATTTATCCTAAAAAAAATAATAAGCAAAATATGAAAATACTGATGATAGTGTCCTACTGCAAAACGATATCGTTTAATGTATTTTTATGTTCAAGTTAACTTTTTTATGTGGCGTGTCCACGTGGATGTGATCTAAAAAAAAAAAAAATAGACCCCATTAATGGACACATCAACAAATATTAACAGATTCTAGATGGAAGCCACAATCGACAAAGAAAAATAAATACAAGGTATTATTGACAAAATCAAAAGTATTGGCCAAATTTGAAAAAAATTCATAAGCTCAGGCTTTTTTGGGTAATTAAGCTTTTAGTTAATTTTCTTACGTAGCATATCCACATGGACGTTATACGGAAAAAATTGGACCCTATTAACGGACACATCAGTAAACATTGACAAATTCTAAACAGAGGCTACAAATTGACAAAGAAAAATAAGTATAGGGTATTAATTGATAAAATTAAAAATATTAGCAAAATTTGAAAAAAACTTATAAGTTCATGTTTTTTTTGGTGATTAAGCCTTTAATTTATGAATGTCACTTTATTTTTGCTATAAAAATATAAGGTGGAGTCAATAAAATAATAAATTCAAATATAAATAGAAGTACAATAAATATTAATGACAAAAATATCCATCTCAATTTAAAAGTCAAGATTTTTAGAATAGTAGTCTGAATATACAAGCTCAGCTTCAATTTACATGCTAGTAAACATAGTGTATAGTACATTTAGTGTACAATACAATAGCAATAAAATACATTTAGTTGATCTATTTTTCTAAATCGATACTAACATCTAATTTTTTTTACTACTCTCTCAGATTCTGCATCTAATGCGCTTCTTGCTGGCTATTTTTTTTACAATTGTTAACGAATTTATGATGCTTACCTCCTCTCTCTATCTGTTTCTTCTTCGATGATACTATTCTACTTGTTATTTGTATTAGTGTTAATATGGTGCAGATTGTGCTTCTTGTTCTGTAATTGGAAAAAGTCGTACTCTGATCTCTCTGTTTCAGTCTCGATCTCAGTTTTGACGTCTTCATATTCTTCATATGAAAACATCTTCAAAATCTCCAACTATTATCACCCTCTCCTCTCTAAAGTTTCTCTAACATAAACCTTGGAAATTAACCTCAATTAAAAACGAAACCATACTGAGTTTTTCTTAACACAATTCAATCAACCGCTTAAAATGATTAGCAAAATAACACAAATACACAAATCAAATTTGAGTAAAAATTTATAAAAAACGAAAAGCCAGATAAAAAAAAGAAAGAAAATTGACCGATTATCTCCTTCGTAGAAGGGTTGATAATAGGGGCGTGTTTCTTGAGAACAATTTTCGTCCATTCTCCGCTAATGAATAACTGCCGATTTGGTATAAGAAAAGACATTTTTACTCACTTCACTTGTTTCCAGTATTGTACGATGTAGAGTGGTAATGAGAACTGATAAGTACGCATAGGCTTTATAGTGTCCAGATCAATTACAATTGCAAACAACGATTCTAGTATAATTGAATTAGCTTTCATTAAACTTGAAAATAGTTCAATTACCTAGCAATTTCACACCCTTGACAGCGATAATGCTATATTCAAGGCTGTTGCTGATGAGTCAATGGCCCAAAAATACAAGCTGCCACTGCGGGTACCATCATACCTCTGCTGGCCCATCTTTGTTTGAGGGGGTTGTAGTCGCAGCGATTGGAGTTGCCGATGCTACTACCGCAAGACCGGTGCTATGAAAAAATTAAATCTAAATTAAATTGAACCGTTTTGAAAAAATCCATGAATTAATTGAAAAATCAAACAAACCTATGAATTGAAAGAAACCCTAAGCACCGATTAACCATTTTGTCCCAACTTTCCCTTCTCTCCTTCTCGTTAACGCCGACCAGACCTTCTTCATGCCACCGTCGTGTCTCTAGTCTCTCCCCCTTTCTGTTTCAGCGTCGCGACCGAGAGAGGGAGCTGTGATTTTGACCAACAGCTCGCTCTTCTCACCTCCTTGTTTCTCTGGCGACTCTAGCTTGATCAATTGACACCAGCTCCATTGCCGTCGATGACGTAGCTTCGATCACTCTCTCACTTCATTTTCATCAATGGCGCAATTATGATCTGTTCCGATCGGGACAGTCGACTCCGTCCTTTCCATTTCAACGATTCCAAATATTAGGTTAAACACAAACTTTTTGCTAAGTCTTAGATATAAATTCAATTATTTTATTTTTTAATAATTGTCCTAAATGGTTATTATTGTCTTAAATAATTATTGTCTTATTTATATTTGGCTTCTTCTCATACTTATACTTGGCATCCTCGGGATGCAAACTGCTCTGTTTTTAAATATATATATAGATTTGACCATTTACGTGTAGGGCCCAAATTCTTAACTAGAGGAATACCTAAAAAATATTTAATAGTATCCTTTATAGATAATAATTTACAACTTTGTATCATTCTAAATTCATTTATAACTATCCATATAATTATTAAATATTTCAAAGTAGAGTAATTTACACTTCTAGGATAAATTATGGACTTGATTTTTATTTTTTTTTCTTTAAATAAAGTTTTCCGAAGAATTTTAACATAAACTTTGAACTAGCTCAAATATATTATTTATTTTTTTTCTTACTTTTAGAATTTGGATGGCTGTTTGTATCAAAGTTGAGGAGTGTTGGGCTTTTTACTTTGGGCTTATGATGGGTGGTATTCTTGTTAGAATGACTTAAGTCATTTTAATTTTTTTCACCACTTAATTTATATGTTCTTTTTTTTGCTTTTTATTTTTACGATGCGGGCTAATTGTCTCTTTACTATTTTCGATGTGGACTAATTGTCCCTACTTTATTTTTTTGATGTGGGTTAATGTTTATTTTAATTAAAATAGATCCAATTAGTTTATAGGTAAAACTTCATATTAAAATCGATTAAAAACTCAATTTTTTTTAATAAATCATAGATTGTTATTTAAGAAGGGAATTAAAGAATCCAGCTTTTATCGTGAAACAAAACTGTGAAGTGTACCCCATTTTCTTTATGACGTGAGGGCTGTGTTGTGCTAAATGTGGTCAAAATTTTTTTCAATGAAAATAGTAATTTTTTTTTTTTGAAAGGAAGGTGGTTCAGCACATATTATAAGAATCAAAAACCAGAACGTCATACAATAATAAAGCAGGTTATACCCTCCATTTAAAATCAACCGTTACAAGTAGTTGCTCTATCTGTTTTATGAGCACACTGATTTGCAGATTTGTTAACAAACCAAACGAAAATGATGAAAGCTACTCTAAAAAAGCTTTATAATTATGGACAATCGAACCAAAATAAGACAAATCAAAGTTTGTGGACTGCAGAGCCTGCACTAAACTTAGACAATCTGTCTCAACAATCACATTCATATCACCCCTTGTCTTCAACCGACTGAGTGCGTCCCTAAAACACAAAGCCTCACCCAATTTTGGGTCATTTAAAGCCAACATAGAGCATGATTTTCCTTCTACACACATACCCATACAGTCCCTAAGAATAATACCAAAACCAAACATACAATTAGAAAGAGCCACATCCAAGTTACATTTCAACTTACCATTTCATAATACTTGCATGGCTTGCATGCTTTGATAGAGAGATGTTGGCCTGCTGCCAGTAAAAGAAAGTACTTTTTGAATATTAAACAATGTGTAAAGCATTATGTTGCTTTTGATGCCAGACCACTTGAATTCTATTCCACCAAATACCTCACAAAATCATCATGGCCTCCTGCAAAATAGAGCTTTCACTACTGCAAACATTCATCAGTCGTTCAGAAATAGAAGGTAAAACACGCCACCGGACATCAGAAAGAAGCTAGCATTCTTTAGCAAACCAACAACCTAAAAACATACATATTGACAGCTGATTCATTATGTATTCGACAAACTGGACAAACCTTACTAACAACAACTCTTCTTGATATCAAATTAAGTTTACATGGCGCCCTGAATTAGAAGTTTTGTATTATTAGCATTCTAAATTCAATTTCAGCTAGGATTTTGGATAAAAAAATTAATAAAGTTGGGTTCCATAGAACTATGTTGCGTTAACTTAACTCAACACATAAAAAACGCATCATTGTTTACAAAACTCACTGCTCCCCTTCTTTCTTCTCCTCCTTCTTCCTTCGCGACTATAGTTCCTGGCATAAGTCAGTTTTTTTTTTTCATTTTTAATTTTTCCTTTTCTTGTTTCCGATCGGATATGCATTTTCATAGCCTTACAATGAAAGAGCTCCAAGCTCTCTGCAAAAAGATTTTAATTCTCATTTATCAATTTCATCTTTTTAATCATATTTTGTTTGATTAATGAGGAATCAGACGAAAATAGAAAGATGATGTAGGAAATTTTGTTCTTTTTTATTGTTTCTTTATTGGATTTTATGATTTTGATTTTAGGGTTTTGAGATCTTAATTACTATTGAATCAATGAGTAGCATTTCTTGAATACTTCTATACAAGATTGGATATTATTCTACTGATTGGTTAATTGAAGAAATAACCAAAACTAGAGGTTTGGAAAAGCATTGTTAACCAATAACTAAAATCTGAGTTTGTAGCATTCTTTTATTATGTTTATACCCTTATTAGTTAAAACAATAAAAAGATTGTTAAGTTTCAGATATTGGTTTTTATGCAATAATATTTTTCCAATATCATCAACTCATTCCCTGCAAAGTTCCTTTAATTCTTAAATTTGTTGGTTTGTTTCTGTGTCCATTGCGTCTATACTGTTTCATTCTCAAAACTTCGTCTGTGTTTCTCCTTTTGATCCCACTACCATTATCTTGAAGGTAGAAGGAGCAGAAGAAAGAAGATGAGCGGTGAAGAGATTAGGGATTATGGATTTTTTGGAAGTGAATGAGTAAGTTTTGTAAAAAAAATTGTGTTTTGACACGTCAGGTTAAGTTAATCCAAAATAGTTTTGTGTGACCATTTTATTAATTTTTTATTCAAAACCCTACCTGAAAAAAAATTTTAAAGTGCTAATACTCGAGGATGAATGTCAATTTAAAATATTTTTACAACAAGTCGTATAGGTCAGAGTTTTTTTTATATGTTAACTCACTTTTAACAGGAAAGAAAGCATGACTTCCTAATATTTCCATACTAAAATTACAATAAAAATAACAACTAGTGTTTAAAATGTTAAATATGTTATTATAATTTTAAAATTCAATTTTCATTAAATGAAAATATTTTTTAACCAGAGGTTAAGTTACTTCGCGTCTTTTATTTTTATTGTCTTTCTTGTAATTGTAATTTTTACTTCAAAATGTGTGGTTATATATTGAAAAATACACTATTTGATATTAATATATTATTATGAAAAATATATAGCCTATCACCAAACTATATGAAATTATAATTTACCATAACTTTTTTTTAAATACATAAAAAATATTAATTTTAATTGTATATTAGAATTTATTTGATAATTTTACTTAAATTATTATTAAATATTCTATAATTTTGAACATTTAAAAACGTTATTTTAAAAATATTTGCTAAAACAAATAAAAATAGAAAAATATGTCATAAACTATCATTTACAGTAAAAAAGTCAACTTATAATAAATTTAAAATTTAATTTCATATTATTTTTAAAAATATTGAATAAAATATTTATATAAATTTTTATATATTTAGAGAATAAAATTAAATCTAAAATAAAAATTAAATTAATGATAAAAATATTCAATGACAACTAAAATTATTAGCTGATTGTTGTCAAATTAAAAGCTTCGCTTTTTTTAATACTAAAAAAAAAAGCTTTGCTTTTCTTTAAATGACAACTAAAAAATAAAAGTAAAAATGAAAATTTATTTATATATAGATCGAACTCAAAACCGCGAACTTAAATGCAACAACCCAACTCCAATAATTACATCTCACAGCTATTATTATATTTAGTAGTGTAATGAATAATTAACTGCATTTGTTAAATGTAATTATGTGAAGATGTCAATTTTCACAATTTTTTTTATTTCACATAAATAGTCGAGTGAAAAAAGCAAGAATACATACGTGTGTAAGTGTAACCTTTAATTAAGTATAATTAGATTTCTATAGTTTAAAAAATACAACTAGTCGGTCGTTATCTTTTTAAAAGTAAATTTAAATTTTCGTAGATAAATTTCACTAAACATCTAGATCCTTCTGACCATTTTTTTCCATTTTTCCATTGAATGTAAAGAGATCAATGGAAGGAGAGATAAGAAAATTTTAAGACATCATACCCTTTGGTGACGTGTTTAAGTTATTTACGTTTGAGTTTTCTAACAATGTGAAAGATAATCGTTGGTCTAGGATTTCGCCGTTTTGATCTGAAAATTGACCTAAAAAAAAAAAAGAGTTCCTCAAGTATGGCAAAGAGTGACTTGGATGGAAAGTTCATGAACACACTGTGCAAATATGGAAAGAGAGCTGGCATTCGCATCTCAGAGACAAGCAAAAGTAGGAACATGCTTTATTATTACTATCAAAGCAACGAATGTGATACCTTCCTTGGTTGGTGTAAGCCTATCGATTCAACGACTGTGACAAGCTTCAAAGATGGCAGAGGAAATGCAATGGTGAGTGATTTTGAAGAGCGACTTTGAAGTCCTCTAGTGCGCGATATTTTGGATATGAAAGATGTTGTGTACAATTTGACAGAAAAAAATAAGATGAACATGGGAAAGTTGGAGGAGACGATTGTAGCTATTGGCCATATGAAGATGACAGTAGCCCTTTATGTGCTGGGTATTTTTGTAACCTTTATATTGGTTATTGATCGTTACTCTCATACTGAAGAGCAGTTGTGGATTTAGTAATTTGTAACCTTTGATTAAGGATGAATGAGTCCTTACCACTCGACCACACTCCCGGGGGTTAATTTTATGGCTTTTTGTTTGTCAGTAATAGGTATGTTGGGGGAAGGTTTTGTAATGAATGATAGTGCTAAATGTTTTGGCTCGTAAACATGCTTTAGGTTAGTAGTTTTCAGTTTGGTTAGGCACTGTTTATAATGCTAACAGTGGTTAACTGTTTATACAGCGCTTAAAAGTAAAATTGTTTGATAAAAATAATTATTAAACTAACTATAAAATTAAAATGACAAAAAAGAATATTAACTAATTCAATAATTTGAAACCCTTCAAGTTTAAAAGCATCTACTTAATTAATTCCTAAAATGTTAATTAATAAAATCCCATATCGAAAGACATAATGCTATGTATTTTCTTTCTTTTTTTAAAAAAAATGCAAGAACTTTAATTAATCAAAATGTAAATTACACACAATAAGAGCCTCAATATTCAAAGGAAGCTCATACCAAACATGGGAGCTAGCATAAGAATAAGACACCCGTGCTAAAGCATGAGCGACCTTAGTTATTAGCTTGCCTCTTATCCAACAAACATTCACATTATTACTAGAATGAATAAGGTCCTACAATCCTCAATTAGAAGATGCCATTCAGAAACGGCATTAGAAGTTTGCAGGATCTCCTTCCAAACCTGATGTGCATCGACCTCCACTAGCACATCAGAGAAGGCCCTGTCTTCAACCAGGATAGAACCTCATGAAAACCCATAGCCTCGCCAACCGGAGCTTCATAAAAGCCATGACGATATCCAGAAAAAGCAACAATGAAAGCACCATCTGAATTATTTCAAATAACCCCACGAAAGCAAGTCCCGTTCCAAGCATCAAAACATGCCACATCAACATTGCATTTGAGCAAGCCAAGCCATACTCAACAACATGCACAACTTGAGTCTGCCAAACTGCTGTCCACCGTGCAAAAAATAAATAAAAAATGTTAAAAGAGACTACTCAGAAAGCTGGATATAATGCTCCTATTAAAATTGTACCATTTTAAGCTCAAATGATCTGTCAGGAGGTCATCTCGCAGCTCACTTTATGCTTGACCCTTAGCTGTCCACATTGATCAATTTTTCACCATTCTTTCTCTTAGCTTTGTGAACGTTGGTCTTGAGCTCTTTTGGCTTTCCACGAGTATTATTTGGGCTCCAACATCAAGAAGGCCTCAATAGCTTCTTTTGCTTTGATTAGATGCTAAATAAATCATATTTGATCCATTTCTACTGAAAACAGTAAATGTTGGTATAATTCATGTGTAAATCTAATAAGAGAGAAATTCATACAAAATGTGATTAAATTCTTATTTTAATATTCAAAACAAAACTAAATTTAATTAAAATAAATGGTAAAACGCGTGCATCATTCTTTATATTCCTTTGCATCATATCTTCCTGTTTCAAATGTTTTTGGTCAACTGCCCAATGGTGCAAAGGTTGCTGTGACACATATAAGAACTGTCATTTTGCATAAAAAATTAATCCTTAAAAAATGTGCTTTTAGTTCCCTCTTTTACCTTTAATCTCATTTCTGTTGGTAAATTGAATGAGGATAAGAAATCATGTCTAATTTTATTTGCTGCATATTGGTTTATTCAGGACCTCTCCTCTTGGATAATGATTGGACTAGCTAAGTTGACAAAGGGGTTATATCATTTGCAGCCAGCTTCCTCTCTTCCACTGTCCAGAATAAATTCTTAACCTGTGTCATATCTCTTTTGATGTTTTTCAATTACTTCATACTGTGGTTCCAAATGTAAATACAAAGGGTTTATCCCCATGCTTAACTTGTCCTAAAGCTAAACAAAAGAGATTGCCTTTTCCTTTACATCATCATAGAACTACTGCTCCTTTTGAGCTTGTTCATATGGATTTATGGGGACCTTATTCTCAACTTGATTTTCTATCTGTAGTTGATGATTTTACTAAATGCATTTGGGTATTTTTACTTAAGCACAAGCATGCAATAATTTTGTCTTCTTATTCAAAATCAGTTTCAAACTGTTATTAAAATCATTAGGACAGATAATGGCCTTGAATTTTCTATGCCTACCTTTTATGCTTCTAAATGCATTATCCATCAATCTGGTTGTCCTTATACTCTTCAACAGAACGGTGTTGTTGAGCGCAAGCATCAACACATTCTTAATAGTTCTAGAGTTTTATTGTTTCACTCTTCTCACTGCCGTCTACTTGATTAATAGAGTACCTTCACCTTCTTTACATAACCATATATGTTCCTTCATATTCTCATCTTAAATCTCTTGGATGTCTTGCTTTTGCTACTGATACTCTTCCTTTTAAAAAGAAATTTGATAGTAGAGTTGGGAGATGCATTTTTCTTGGCTATGCTTTTGGTTTTAAGGGATATAAGTTGTTTGACTTAGAAATTTTTTTTCTTGATTTTTTTATGACTTTTTTAAAATAAAACATTATATTATTTATTCGTAGAATTTTTTTAAAAATTAATTAATAATTCATATTATGTAAAAAGTACATATAATATGAATTTCAAAATCTTATAATATTTGCATCTAGATTATATATTTTAGAATTTTTTTTAATGGAAATCTTATGTTATTTATGCCATAATAATTAATTTTGTTACTTAATTCATAAATTTTGAGATTGTAATTAAGTGAATTATAATTAAAGTTTCACAAAAAAACTTTTATTCCACATTTTTTATTATTCCTATAATTTTTATTTTTACCTTCATAAATTTAATCTTTTAATTTAACATTTATAAATATTGTATATATATAATTTTAAAAGTTGAAGGAAAAAAAAACAAAGGAACATGCGACTTGCTATAATAAGTTTATATATAAAGTAAAAAATTTTGATTTTACTATAAAATTAACCAATTTTGCATGACAGTAAAAGCCTCTAAAATCATAAATATAATACAACAAGTTAAAGCAATCTACAATAGTAAGTTATTATGACACGTCATTTGATTATAATTTTTTTATCTATACAGAAATAATAAGTTTTTTACTGTGGTAAAAGCCGTGAATAATATTGAAGTTGATGTATCATAATTATCAAAGTCTTGTGAATAATATTTCTTCACCAACTGATGTACGTACTATCTTTTCATTATCAATATGATGCACTAAATTTTAAACTTGAAAATCATATATATATATATATATATATCTTTTTATGATCAATACGCTACGTACTAAATTTCCAACTTGAAATTCATAGTAGATTTGACGGTCGAAGTATCATTAGTTTATTTATCTTATAGTTTAAAAATAAATATATAATTTTATTTTTGTAATTTTTTTAAATTTGTATCCATCCCAATGAATAAAGAAAAATTGAATTCTTATATAACTGGGTATTTGAGTATGAATCAACTAACAATTACATGAATCAATTGGACCAAATATTCACTTACTGAGTTTTGCATATTAAGAGTTTTTTTGGATGAAATTAATTATTTTGATAACTGTTAGTTTATTTTAGTAGCATTTAGCTATTAGTTGTTTGAGTAGTTTTTTGTAAAAGCTAAAGATTAAATATTATATGAATTAACTTTTTCAAAAATATTATCTTATAAAATATCTAAAAGTTAATTCAAACGTTATGTTATCGAACACTATAAAAAAATAATATTTAGCCAAAACGATCATACAAATTAAAGATGCATTGAATTAGATTGAGATTTCCATTATTTTTATTAAAAATTAAGCCTCTAAACTATTTTTTGAATTGATCCTTTAAACTTTTAGTTTTGTAAAGATTAAATCCTTAATTCTTTAATTGAGATTGAAATGTCATCTTAATATTGAGTTTATTTCTCATCTTTACTTGAATTTGTCTATCAACTCTTAATCGGTTTAAGACTTAATTTTAACGAAATAAAAACTAAATATATCTAATAATTAGTCAGGATTATAATCAACACTTCAATTAGTATTTATAGAACCACGGCTTTTTTTACTATAATTTAAGGGCATTGGTGCGTTTGGTTTAACTAATTCATATAGTTGATAGTTGTTTTGTACTTAACAACTAAATCGTAAGTGTTCGGTAAATTTTTTTATCAGCAACTGATAGTTAATAGAAGTCTCAATCAGCTGTTATTTCTATAAAATGACTTTAGTCTTTTGAGATTTTGCACTTTCATTTTATTTTATTTTTGACAATGAAGAGTAATTGATTTTCAATAGAATGACATTCATACTAGTCAATATATACATTTATGTATGTATCATGCTTTGTACATCTGAACATGATGGATGGATCTTGGACTTATATTGCAGTCCATGTTATACCAAAAATCATAAAGACTCCATCTGCGAGTTGAGTGTCACGAACTCGAAATAGACAAATGTGAACCGAAACCAAACATACAGGCACATACATATAGTATTATTTTAATTGCCCACATTTGCATCCTCATCCTGAGCATAGCCCATCAGTAGTCAAGATCAGAATGGTGGAACGTCTAACTCTCATTTATACTTCCAGCCCCACATACCAGTTATTGCATGTATGCCTGACGTCCAGCCAAATATATTTTTTCGTATATTATATATGCATACTGGGAGTAGTAATAACCAGGTATACTGATTAGCCTCATGGAAAATCTTCTTAGAAACAGAATGCAGGCTCTTAAGCCTGTCCGAACAACCATGGAACGCGAAGATGAAAAGATGATAGACAGAGAAGAAGAACCTCTGAGTCCGTGGTCAAGTGCGTGTAACAGATCAGAATCCGGTACCTATATGATGGCCATTTTAGGGTTCAAGAACAGGATACACCCTAGCTGTATCAAGGATAACCTGATGCATGTTTTGATGAGGAATCCTCGCTTCTGTAGCTTGCAGGTAACGTTTAATTTTAATTACATCTTGTTACGTACAAATTTAGAACTATTTCATATTGTTGAAATATATTATAACTGTGTTTAGGCAGTGGCGTATCCAAGAAAAAAAATTTCCAGGATTAATATGTAATAAGCTATAGTAAAGAGAGTTTATTCAAAATTTTAAGAGAAAGATCAATTAACAAGAATACACGTATATCAAAAAGGCAATAAAGAAAAAAAAAAGATTCAATGATCCCTTTCTATAACATAGATCCACCACCGTGTGTACGGCTAAGCCACAATCTAAGTAGAGGAACCTTTAGTCACAAGAATCAAATGGCAAAGTGGTTAAAACATAAAAGAAACTTCAATTAGGTCTTCAGTTTCCTTTTTTCATTGTGATTGACTTGTCTAGACTATGTTAATGTATTAGAATAATTTTTAATTATTAATGATGTCAATTTGGTTAATTTATAGACTATTAATGATGTTATCGTGGCGGTACTACAAGCAAGTTTATCTCGTTACCTCAACAGGCTGTACGGTAAGGGCTCCTTTTTCATATATGCTTATTTTTACATTAGTTTGTTCTAAGGCAGAATTATCTTGAGGCTTAGAGGTCATTTCTGTCCATTAAACATACTAAATTTTTTTTTTTAACGGAAAATTTTATTATATTTTTAATATATATATATATATATATGGTTACGATCCTATCATATATGCCTTTTCATCCTTATATACACATACACGGTGACACAGGTGATAGTAATAGAGCAACACAGAAGGAGAATAATCTTCCAAAAGGCCTCCACGTTAGGGCAGTGGTACCCATATCCTTCAACTTGGGGATCAATCTATCCAAAAAAAGCAAATTCT
This sequence comes from Jatropha podagrica, assembly GCA_947857235.1. Lineage (NCBI taxonomy): Eukaryota > Viridiplantae > Streptophyta > Magnoliopsida > Malpighiales > Euphorbiaceae > Jatropha > Jatropha podagrica. The sequence goes on along the minus strand of CANUEP010279610.1, from coordinate 106,224 downwards.
TTTATGAGTTATCGCATTTAGCTTTTAGCATTTTATGAAAAAATACTCAAACAGTTAATTGTTAAAATAAAACAGTTTACAACTATTAAAATAATTAATTTTATCGAATATGCCCTAAAATAAGACATTTGGTTGTTGTACAGGGTTTACGTGAGACTAAAGATAAAGTCCGCCGTAACACCAGTTTTGTCCTCTTTCCTTTTACAATTGCAATAAAAGACGACCCACTTGATTATCTTCGCACTGCTAAGGCTTCTATGGACAGGAAGCAGAATTCTTTCGGAGCTATTGCCTCAGAAACCCTTCTTAAGCTATTCACATACTTCTTTGGCATCAAGGTACACAATTGCTATATATTTTATATTTTTATCAAATTAATTTTTAAAATTTTAATTAGAGTACGTTATTGTCGAAAGCAATATGTTACTCCACTCCATAGTTATAACAGGGTGCAAGTATTTTTTCTCAAACTACAATGGTTGTCTCGAATGTGCATGAACCCTCTGAAGAAATTACTCTCCATGGTCATCCAATTAGCTTCATAGCTCCTACAGTTTATGGGATTCCAAATATAAGTGTTCTCTATCAATTCCAATATATTCTTTTCCCCCTTTTTATCTCCAGGAAATTTTTATTTAGAAATTACTGGATCTATTTAGTAAATTACTATTTAAAGAAAAAAATAACCAAGCAAATAAGAAGTCTACATTGAAAATACCTTTTAGGCGATGTTCGGCAACAAAGGGTTTGAACTAGTTTTAAAAGATTAATATAGCATTTTGTAAAAAATTAACCAATATAGCATTTAGTTTTTAACGTTCCATAAAAAGCTACAAAAACATTTAATTTTACCGAATAGATCCTTAATATAAAATATGTATTGCCAATGAAGTCTAGCTAAGGGGTTTAAGATTGAGGCTCTAAAATCAGTATTTTATATTCCTATTAATGTGACTATAGTGATTGTTGACTAATAATAATATTAATAAAACATATACAAAGTAATATTAATTTTGATTTTATTCATTATTATATATTGATACTTGACAATATGTATTCACAGGTTCTAACTATGCATTTTCAAAGCTATTTCAACAAGATGGCAGTTTTTCTCTCAGTTGATGAAAGTGCAATTCCTAATCCTCACCAGTTATGTACTGATTTTGAAGAATCATTAAGGATTCTGCCATAGCTAGGGCAAAGAGCAGTGACAGAGCCAAAAATTAAAGTAAAGGAGGATAAAAAAGAGATGACATAAGGGACATGCAAATATAATTGTATGCTAATTTGTCGATTCAAGTGCACAAGACATTTTGTTAGGTTGGTTGCTCAGTTGTTTGTGTTGGGAATTCTGATATTGTTTTTAGTGTAAGGAAGTACGAAATTATTAAAAAAAATTGAATTTATAGTGTTGTAGGATCGATTTTATGATTTAGGGTATCATAAAATTTTTTTATTAAAATTTAAGGATTAAATGATGTATTCCGCCCAGGCATTGAGCCAATAAAATTGAAATGAGCATGTGATGACAAAGTAATGTTGTTTGGACCATTGTCATCCCAGATCATGTGAATACTCAGGTTGAAGTGCACGATGCATCATTTATTACTTCTTGATTTATATTTTGAGACAAACTGATCGCCCTAAAATAACACGTTAAATGCTCAGTAACCAATATTTCCATTTACTTATCCGTTTATTTCAACCACAGCTTTAATAATTGATTGGATCAATAAGTTATTATGGTCAAATAAAAAAATTAAGTAAACATGGGAAAATAAAATACACAGTTCATCATATTCCTCACTAGTCTTAGAGATTGCATCTAAACATTTCAAGTTTATATATCATTTCAGAATATGATTTAGGAATTTGTTGTTGTATATATCTATTCCCCACCTTGTCAAGGATAATCCCTATATTTTAACTAAATAAGCAGTTTTTGATATCATGAATATAAATTTGTAATCACTTGTTACAGAGCCCAAGAAAGCATTCTACAAAGTTGTACCAAATATGACAGGGATATGTTCAACAATCAAAAGCAGGATAATAACTCAGAGAAGAGGAAAGCATCTTTTGACCTTACATGATCTCTTTCATAATGAGACCCTCAAAATAAGTTGGTCTGAAATGTATACACATATTTAAGTAAGTTCCATATATAAAGTAAAGTAAAATAAAATAAAAAGCACCCAGGATTTAATTACAGAGGAGGAACAATACAAACATTAAAACTTACAAATGTCCACATAATGCTTCAACACTTCCACAACACTGTCCCTTTTTCATCTCAAAGTCATCACGGGCCATGAATTAACCCCAGAAGCTGGCAGCAAGGGCCGTACAATTGGGACCCGTCTCACTACTGAAAATGCTTCATTAAGACGTGCAGCACGACTCATGAACTGGGAAACCTTCTGCAGATGGAGATTAGAAATAGAACTCAAATGTTTATATAGAAATCAGAAATGAAAACCAAACCAAAGCTGGACGGTTATCCCTCTTTCAACTTTTGTGAAATAGTTTCTGAATTCCCCATAAAATAAGGTAATTTGCAATAGAGAGTAAAAGTTGTAAGCAATAATTTTAAAGAGATCAGACCATATCTGCTCAGATTATAACTTGGGAACAAATAAAACTGAAAAAATTTTTACTGCCCGCAAAACCTATATACAAGTCTCAAGGACTAATTTAATCTAACAGCATAATTCATAAAGATTGTGATTGCAAAACCAGAAATAATCTTTTCAAACAGAAGTTCATGATGTGCAGGCATATAAAGGCAGCAAATATAATACAGGATATGGGGAATTCACAATTGTTTAATGTACACAATGGCTAATGCTCAAGATCAGCTTTAGTAAAATTGAAAGTGAAGCAACCAAGCAGAACAAAAAATTACACAAATGAGAAAGGTTTTCAAGTCCCCAACAAAGTATTACTTGATTATTCTGCATGTTTACAACTCGCAAGCAGCAGACAAGGGATTAAACATATCCTGTCAATTATATATCGGTAAGTTATGCTGCCCCTGTAGACTTGACATTGTAAAGACAAAAACAAGCCAAGCTCCAGAACACTTAAAGGCAACTACTAACAATTTTCAGAACCATATTTCTGATGTGTGATCTTAAATAACCCGGAAATATCCACCTGGGTGGCATAGAAATGCATCGCAGTGCTAGGCTTATTAATACAGCATAATGGCAAGCCTTTCCCAGGGCTTGTAAATCACATCTATGTATCTCCTCTTCCGAAAGTAATGAAGAGTATGCCACACCCTATTTGATTGTTTCATGTAAAGTATAATGTTACGACCCAACCTAACTCGAGTGGTAGGAAGATGAGAAAGGGAAGGAAACAGAGTGAAAACAGAGAGAGAGATTTTGCAGAGATAAAAGATTCTGTTATTGTGAAAATTTTCTAATTACTACTCATGAAGGTCCACTTATACTGACTAGGACTTGGTATATAAGAAAACAACTAAAGTGACTAATTAAACCAAGGAACTGAAACTATCAATACAAAATGACTCTCCTACTCGCTACATATAAGCTCGTGTCCAAATCTTAGCTAACCATCATCTTAAGAGTCCCTGACCACCTGCCATACCATACAGACTACTTTAGATAATATCCTTATTGCTTATGAGTGTTTCTATTAGACAAGGATAAAAAAAAAAAAAAGAAGGGAAGAAGGAGGTTTCCAGCATGTAAACTAGACATGTCTAAGGCTTCTAACAGGGTAGAATAGGCATTCTTGGTGAAAATCATGGGTGGATTGTGTATTCTGAGGATTTATCTGCATCAAGAATGGGCACTGCTGAGAAATGGATTGGCCTTAGGTATCAGGTGTGTTTTACCTGTGCATTATTCTATTTTTATTAATGCATCCCAGTTGCCAATATCCATCCAACAAGAAGACCTTCTGTCTATGTATTTAGGTGCAGAGGGTGTTTCAGGTCTCAGCCAAAGGCCCGAAGCCAGAAAAGATGGTAGTCTCAATAGGGTGAAAGTTTGCAGACTAGCACCAATAATATTATTCTTACTGTTCATTGATGATAGTATCCTTTTCTTAAAAGTATTCCACAAAGATCCTTAACCATTAAAGAGATTCTCAAACAAAATGAGCAAGCATCTAGTCAAAAAAATAAAGTAGGATAAAAACCAATGGCTACTGGTTACTTGCCATAGCAATGCATCCAGAGATGCAAGGATCATCGTATTAGCATCCTGAATGTGAGGGAGATTGATAAATATGAAAATACTTGGTTTTGCCTGCTGCTATCAGGAGCTCAATAAACGTCGGTTTCAATTCAGTTAAGGAACCCATGTAGAAGGGAACTTTGACACTAGACAGAAAAGTCATTGTAGAGGGAAAAGTTGTTCTGAGAGTGCTAAGAAGAAGGTTTTTATTAAATATATAGCCCAAGCAATTGCTAGTTTTATAATGTACTTTTCCACTGCCTCAGAGACTTTCTGATATAATAACAAAATTTGTAATATTGAGGTTGTGATGGGGCCATAAATAGAATAAACAGAAATTCATTAGTTAAGCTGGACCAAAATGTGAGCATCCAAAGCACATAAAGGACTAGATTTTAGTGTTATCCATTCCTTCAATTATCAGTTCAAATGTCATTCCTTTAGTTTAGTTTTCCTTGTAAAATAAGCTTGGGAGGAAATAAAAGAATCCAGCGTCTTTGATTCTTACTGCTAATGTTGGATTCACTCTGAGCCACATGTGATGCAGTATATGTTTAGCAAGGAATTTACTGACACAAGGCAAGAGGCAGATCATGGAAGACAAGGAATATCAATATATGTAATAAATAGTGATGAAAAAAGATAGATTTCATTCCATTCACACCACATTAAACTAAATAACCCCATGTGAAATGCAACAGACACTAAATACTGAGCTGTTGAATGGCTGATCGATGTCTTTTAAACCAGTGGATGTTGAGAGAATCTTGGAGATTCCCTTTGGCTTCCAAGAACCAGGTGACAGTAAAGGGAATATAGGATTGACCATCCTCAATTTCAATGGAAGAAAGTAGCATCTTTTATTTATCCTGTCCTATTAGCACATGAACCAGATAAAACAATTCCCTTTCAGGATCATTTAGCCATCAAAAATTAAAATGCTTCTTGAGCATTACTTGGTCCACAATCTTGATTATTCTCTCACTTTCCCAACTTTTATACAATTACAATCCATATAGTTTTACAGATTCCCTTTTCCAATATCTCATATTTCTAAGTAACCTCAGAAACTCTTAATTTGAGCCATTTTGTAACAGATCTACTCAATTATTTCCTTATTTGGCCAACCGTCACCACACCATGAACTTATATTCGATAACTCATCTATTGGTGGTGGCAATAACATATTCCACCTTTATTTCATCAAGTAAAGGCTGGTTCAAGAAGAGAAGAAAAGACAAAAGAAAACGGAGCCGGGGGGTGGGGGAGAGGTTCCAACCACTATCTTAACCCAATTTCCTAGAATGAAAGTAGGCCAGGAATATATGCAGAGGAAATGCTGCTACCAAGTCCTCGGTGCAGTTGCACTCGAAATGAATAATAATTTATTTCATAAAGATAAGTTAACTTCTAAAATCTAAAAGGAAAAAATGTTACGACTTATCGTAAAGTATGAAATGGCAAGTTAAAAAAATTAGTCCAACCAAAAAACATAGGCAGCTGAAAACAAGTTGTCTGAATCTCGATGAGAAATCTAGATTAGAGTTAGAACACCCTGCAGATACAACTGTTGCAAAACTCATAGTGATAACTCATAATTAGCACTTGACAAATTCAACCACATCATTACCACTTGAAATGGCTAAATTAAATAAAAATAACGACTGACCTTGTCATCCACAGTGACCTTAAGCGGCAAACCCCTTGTCTTGCGCTTCATCTTGTACAATCTCCGTCCCAAGATAACAAATCCCATAAAAGCTGCAGCCATGGAGAAAGTCCAAAAAGGACTGATCCTGAAAACGCAATATTTCAACAGCTCAAAAGGAACCTTCCACCATACTTCCTTCCTCTTCTCCTCATCACCTCCTGGTTTCCTTTCATCAACTGCAGCAATGCTCGAATTTTCCTTTTTTGAGTCATCTTCAATGTTGGATTCACCCAAAATCTCAGAACCCTCTGTCACTCTGCCAACGTCACCAAAAACCAGACTATCACCACCTGAATCAGACCAGAACTTGTTAAAATCCTTATCCTTATGGTTTTCTCCAAATTCTTCAAAACCAGCCTGGGTTTTCACATTCTCATCAAAGCCCACCTCGTTTTTGCCCTCCAAATTACTATAGTTACTCTCACTAGACTCAAATTTCCCTTCTTTACCTTCAGTTTCTCCAGCTCCTTCAAAAACAATTTCAGTTTTCACATTTTCCACAAAACCCAATTCACTTTTCACATCAAAATCAGTAAATTTACGCTCATCAGACCGGTCACTACCCGAATCAGACCAAAATTCACCAGAATTCCTTCTCTGATATCGAGTTTCCGGCCCAGGATCAATCCAACTAGGATTATCAGACTCAATGGAACACTCGTCACTAGCATCCATAGCAGTTTTAGCATATCTCTTATCATTTTCAAGAGAGAAGTAATCTAACCTGAGAACACCTTCAGATTCAGCCTCAATTTCTTCAATATTCCTCGAATTATTCACTGACTTGGGCGAGTTAACTCCGTCTGTATCTGAGTTGACAAGGAGTTCCCAGTCTTGAAACTCAGCTGAAGCATCTCCGTCCATGATCGTTGAATTGGAGAATCAAAAGTGACCAACCAAACTCTATTTCTCTCGAACAAAACAGAGACCCAAAACGAAGGAAAAGAGAAAAATCTAATAAAATATTAAAGGGTAAGATGCAGAGGTTAGTTTTAATAGGTAACCCTCACACGCAGCTAGTTGGTCCCCTGTCTCTCCCTCCCCACTGAATTCTCTTCCACTATTATTTTTTTTCCAAATTTATTTATTATGAACTTAATACATTTAATATATCTTGCCATTAATTTCAAAAAGATATAATTGTACATATTAAAAATTAATTTTCGATTAATATTTTAATAGAATAATTCACGAATTCAGAAAATTAATTTATTTAAATATTCATAAAAAAAGTTAATTCATATAGAGGATTTAAAAAAAAAAGGGTAAACAGAGGAAAACAAATAATAAAATTAATCCTACAATCAATTACTATTTTAATTGTGATAACTTTTTGAAATAAAATAATTATAATTTAATTATTTCTTTCAAATGCTTATATGATACACAGGAAGGTAATTCTTTATTTTTGAAATGATATTTATCAAATTAGTAATAAATTTAATGATCAATCAGAATTAAATTTGAGATTTTTCATTTAAAATATTTTTTTAGAATATTTAAAAAGGCCAAACTAAATACATTTGATTGAAAAATATTTAAAATGTTATTTTGGGTCAAAGACATATTTTAAAATATTATTAGGTTTCCATAGAAAAATGATATGAAATGTTAGTATTTTTTTTTTTTAACAGGAAATGTTAGTATTTGGAGCCAATGGAATTGCAGTATGTAATGAGAAGTAGTGTAACGGTGTGTATTGGAATTATTCTTTTATTTTTATTTTTATTTTGTTTTTGAAAATTGAATTATTCTTTTATTGAAGGCAAGGGAACAGACAGAGATATATCCTTTCCGGGGCAGAGGGGGAAAATCTAGAGGAGCAATCTGAGCAGAAGATGACAAGTTGACACAAGTTAGTTTGGATAAAGTGCATATGCATACTGTATAACGAAAGGTATTTTTCTTAGGAGGGGTGATACAATAGTTATGCTGTTAAAGGAAACTTGAGCTCCATGAAAAATAATTTACCTTTAAAAAATATATTTTGAGAAAAATATTTTTCAAATAATTTTTTTTAGTTGTCTGATTGCAATATTAAGATTTTTGTTCAGCAAAAGCATTTAGATTAGTGTTTAATGTTTTGATTAAGTTAGAAGGTTGTTTTAATAAATTACTGTGTTCGATAATATTACATGCATCCTAATATTTAGGGTCTATTTGGTAAAATTAGTTGTTTTGATAGGTATTAGTTGTTTTAATAGCATTTAACTGTTAGCTGTTTGAATAGTATTTTATAAAACGCTAAAATTTAAACGTTATATGAATTAACTTTTCACAAAAAGCTATCCTAATCTGTAAAAGTTAGTCCAAATGTTATGTTACCGAACAGTTTTTTAAACAACGTTACCCGTTAAAACTCTAAAAACTACTCAAAAAATTATTGTCGAACATAGTAATAGAATTTGAGATAGTATTTATACCCTTCATTTATTTTTATTTTATTTTATATGACTTTATTCAGTAAACAGGTAATCAAATACTTATTCTTATCTCAATACTTTTATTTTAAATCGTTATATAAATAATTAATAAATAACATTTAATAATATCTAACCACTAACAATTAACCGTTATTATAAAAGTTAATATTTATTGAAACAGTTGAAATTACTGAATTGACTCTAAAAATTAATTAAAAATAGTAAAATTTTTAACTCACAGTGCCACAAAAATATTTATAATAATAGAAGTGAATGCTTGAAAAATAGTTGAGTGGTTGATACCCATAGTTAGTTGATTACTCGACAATTTTCACAAGCACAAATTGTACTTTTTATAGAGAAATCAAACGCCGTCAATCAGAATTCAGTTGTCGTTCGTTGATTACCCCTCTTTCTTTACTTTAATATCCTAAGAAGAATTTGCACCTTTCTCAAGCTAAACCGGGTCTTGTTCACAGTAGGAAGGTCAAATTAGGCAATCTAAAAATTTTATAATCAAGTATGGGAAAAAAATGCAAAAAATAATAAAATATAAAAGTCATTAAGAACCAGTGATTGGTGGTAAGTGCAATCAATTTGTTAATGCTAGAAAAATCTCTTTCTTTCTTGAAAATAAGAAGTCGTCATTTTTTTACTAGAAAAATATTTTTCATTAACTTATATTACTGAACTCTTCAGGATAATAGAAAATTGTAAAAAATATTTTTCCCTAAATTATTTTACACAAAAAAAATAGAGCCTTAATTAATAAATGAAAAAATTACTATTTATTTTTTATTTTGTCAAAATATATGGTTTTGTCTTTTTATATCTGGAAATATACATAGTTTTACTTATAACGGTTGTATCATTTACCAGCAATCACAATTTATTATTTCCATACATTTTTTCTCATATTTAACAATAAAATTTAAAATATAAAATTTCTAAAGCCGCTAATATTTTAAATCCTATAAATTGAAAGTTATACTAATTTTCAATGTTGCAACCAACCAACCAAAAATGATTCAGCCACAATTACGATTGAAAAAGAGCCCGGCCATTCAAAACTCGACCTAGCAAAAATTGAGGACCCAATATCAATTTCACATCCCAATTTTCCCTAGCAGAGCCCTAGAACATGTGAACTTCACATTGACAATATGATTTCAGTTTCCATTCCTATGTAATATTAACCTAACAAATGATTAAAAATAATTAATAATTGGAGAAATTAGAATTTTGATCAGTAAACTAAAACTAGTACATCGAAAGTCACCTTCACCTTCACCTAATTTGAGCAACTCACTAACAATTTAACAATAAAACGCAAATCAAAATATGATTGTAACCTTCAAAATTAGGTAACATTGCAAAGTGAATGTTCACTATAACAGTTAGATGATAGCGTAACAAAATTGACAACCGCAAAAAGGGAAAAAAATTTTGAAAAGCGAACGGGCAAAACAAAGTCTGTCAACCAACAGCTGAAAGCTCAAATGTCAACTATGAAGAAAATAACATCCTTCTATCAAATTGTATTGCCCGGTACACAGATTCTCACCCTTTTGTCAAAAAAGGAAGGTATTGCAATTTCTTTAAAGAATAAAGCAGAAGTGACAGAATTGCAACATAAGGCTTTCGATCTTTTTGGTATATAAATACCACATTACCCGATATACCCACTAAAATTATATAAAATACCTGTCTGAAGCATATCATATATGACACAGTGCAGGCTGTGATGAGATAGTGTTAGAAGAGAACAATGGTTCAATTTTGCATTGAGCAAATGAGATTTTCATAGGCTCAATCGTCCCCTAAGTTCATCAACAAATGTACTTCTAGGGACCTCTTCTTCAACTGTGGTTTCAAGGTTCTTTATTTTTACAATCCCTTTCTCTAGCTCCTTATCACCCACGAGTACCATCCAGGGAATTCTAGACTCTTTTGCACGGTCAATGTGCTTACTGAACCTTGTACTCACAATATATTCTGCTTTCAACTTGGCACCCCACAACTCACTAGCGAGCTCTGCAGCTAAAGATAGTTTACTTTTATCCCCTAGTATGCTCAGCAGTACTTGTGTTTCAGTTGGTCGAGTTGTCTGCCAACATCCAAAAGAACAAGATTCATCAGTTCAATTTGTTACACAATTGAATAAATATCTGAACATGACGAATAGACAAAAACCAGAAATTCATTAGCTTTTTAACAATAGCAAATCCATACAAGAATTACATCAGTTAATTATCTGTTAATATAGTTTTACTTAACAAAGAGTGAACCAGAAATCTTGGTTCCATTACATTAAAGATCGAGTTTCACTTTGGATGGAATCAACAAACTTATATGTTATTTCACTCTTGCAGATCTGAATTCAGAAATCAAAAGGCATAACTTTTTCAACCATTTGGGCATTAACAGAAAGAAATTTAAAATTTAAAAATAAACCAAAATATGGATGCATCTTAATAGTTCATAACAACGATGAAACAATGGAATAGGAAAAAGTTCAAGAAATTTTAATAAGGAGTAAGGAGCTTTGCAATAAAACTAAGTTGATCAGATGTAGTTAATTCTGGTAGGATATAACACGTGTGATATGGCTTTTAATTTTTTGAATACTGCCCTACAAAGGAATTGTCAAGTAGAAGAATAATTTGGAATAGAGTTGTGCAACGAAGGCCAACCAAATCACTTGGTCCAGTAATAGTTTGCGTTTTCTTATGTTCCTCATATTTTCAATTCCATTACAGATTTCTACTTTCCAAAGACTCCAGTTAACTGATAAAAAACATTTCACTATTACTCCTAGTGCAGACTGTCATTAAGTACCTCAATTTTTTTTTATCAAATACTGGGTTCAGTGAACCATGATCATCCCTGATTTTGAATGCTGAAGATAGCGATCAAGTGTAAAACATATTTAATTAGGATCACCTAAATTAATTTTATCATATAGTCAATCTAAAAGTGGCGTGGTTGTTACTAGCTCAGTGGTTCATCATCTAACAGAAAAATTAGCTAACGTTCAGATTATATACACAGAAGTCACATGAAATGTCATTATCACCTGGTTACGGTCCTTTAGAACCTGCTCCATTATGGTAAATACTCGCTCAATTCCAAGACTGACTCCCACAGCTGGAACCTGCTTTGTACCAAACATTCCTATAAGGTTGTCATATCTTCCTCCAGCAGCAATCGAACCAACCTGAGTTATCAATAAGTTAATCATACAATCCTAGGGATAAAATCAGAGCTGTGCATGCATTATTAAATAGGAAAAAAATAAACAGAAAACAAGGAAATTGGAAGAGTATAACTAAGAAATAATAAGATAAATCAACCACGTTTAGATAGGGAGGTAATAAAGGGTAGTGCCTGCATCATATTTACAAGTTAATTCCAGTATTCTGCATCAAATAAGAGAAGCTGCATACTAGCACTGTAATTAGGCTAGGCTGACGATAAATCCCCCGAGCAAAATCATTAGTACTAAAATTTTATGACAGATCAGCACCACTCTCAATCTGAGTAGGTAGTCAAAGAAGCCAAAATCACCATCAAAGACTGGAAATTTGATTTCTTCCTCCTAAATGAGAAAAAACTTCTCTAATTCATTATCTGATAGAACAAAAACTAGTCAAGCAGGAACCCAGAAGCTACAATAACAACTTTCTAAAAGAGAGTGTGTGTGTGTGTGTGTGTCTATATATATATATATATATATGTAAGGTTAAGAAGAGTCTCGATAGGCCATGAGCAGCTGTAGGCCGCACAAAAGGGGAGGCTGTCCTCCCCCTTTCATAACTCTCACAAAAATGGTTAAGCCTCCCACCATATGAAAGGATGGAGGGACTACCTGAGAACCCTTACTCCCACTCCATTAAAGAGTAAATGAAGAATTTTCAGCCTATTTTTCATACTTTTTCCCTCTATTGGACAGCCTCAAAATGTATCGTTAACTAACTTGGTCTCAAACAATTTTACAAACCTTTGGAAGTTTCATTTGACATCATTCAGAAAACCACTGAAGCAAACATCAATATTTCTCAGCTACAATTCTACTACTGCCATATGCATAAAGTAGCACCTGCAACCACTAATACTAAAATCACTACCACCATTTATCAACAAACAATGTAACATCACTTTGCGACTTGACCACCAAGTCAATTTTTGATTGCCACCAATATTTTCATCACAATGCCACAGACAAAACCACGTTTCTCCAGTGCAGAAGATAAAAAAATAAAATAAAAAAATCAATTTATAACCCTGACAACTCGAAACCCCCATAGAATGAAATAGTAGGTTTATAAATATCCAGAAGCATAAATGAAATTTTACCTGTGTAGTCCCTTTAAAAACAGCTTCAAATATGACTCCAGTATAATAATCAAGCCCTCTAGCAAGACTCAAGTCAAAAACCACTTTGTCAACACACCTTGACTTCTCCAGAGCACCAAATAAAATTTCCAAGTCATCCAGTGCACGCTTAGAAGATGCATTGCCTAAAAACTCACTGCCTTCTTGTTTAAGCTTTGATAATAATTCCCTAGGTTGTCCCCTTTCCTTCACAAATGTGCCAATCTTGTCTGCAGTCTCAAAACTCAATCCCTTCTCCTCAACCTACAGAGACTTTAAAAAAAATCATATAATCCGAAAATAAAAAATAAAAGATAAAATAATGCAAAATAATCAGCTAAGGTTATGCATGAAATTATTAATTCATTAAAATAAAGCAAAACAAAGTCAGCATTCATCAATCAACATAATAAAGAATGAAAAGCTAACAGGAATACAAATAAATAAATAACAGAGAATCAGGATAAGGGATAAAAGGGGTAATTACTATGTAGTCCCTAGGTTTTGCTCAAATACAATAGTAAGGACATTGGTTTTCAAAATTACACTATTTAGTCCTTGCATTATAATTCAGCCATACTATAAGGTACTGTGGTTAGTTTTTCCATTAAGTAATTTTGAATTATCAAAAACATTCTTAAGAATAATTACAATATAGGGACTCAATAGTATAAAATTATGAAAATTGAGGTTTTCTTAATCAACTCAACAAATAAATATCAAGATTGGATCTGTATTCGCAATGCTCTTACCATTTCTTTTTTTACTTGCTCAAAGGATTGCTTGTCTAGTTTGTCAATACTCGAACAAATAGTACGAAACTTTTCAGATGGCACTCCACAAATTTCTAGCATACCATCCAACAATTTTCGATGGTTCAATTTAACCTGTCACATGCAGATAAAAACTAGTTGAGTGAGTACTTAAAATGCTTTGATAGTTCCCATTTATCTCCCGCAAAACTATCAGAAAATGCAATGAACAAATTGAATCGCACTTTTCAACAAATTCTGAACCAGAATATGCAAAGAAAAGCAAAGAAATGTCAAATAAGCTTGGATTCTGTTGGTACTGCATTAGCCACAATTCAATGTATCAGTAGATTTGCATTTTTCTGAGTTAGTAAATAGCATATACTTTAAATCTTTTCCAGGATTCTAATTTGATTTTATTGTCTTTTAAGAATCCATAAAATTTGTGATTTCATAGTTATGCTATCTTATGATCTCTAAATGTAGTAACAGTTAACATATACATTTGAAAGGATTAGCATTATCAAATACTATTTGAAACTCAATTTTTCTTGAGTATATCTAATTCTAACAAGGATGGAGAAAACCAATTAGCAAGAATTACCTCATAGTCTCCAATGTCAAGCTCATCAAGCAACTCTGTCAAAATCTTAACAATCTCAAAATCTGGTCCCATTTCTTCATATTGGCCAGCAATATCAAAATCACATTGGTAAAATTCACGGTATCTTCCCTTAGATGGGTTATCTCTTCTGTACACTTTAGCTATTTGATACCTTTTAAAGGATGTGATACCATTCATAGCCACATACCTTGCAAATGGAACAGTTAAGTCATACCGCAAAGAACAAAGCTCTCCACCCTGCAACATGTGGTAAAAATAAATTAACACAAAGATATGACAACTACAAATAATTATCTAGACTTCCCCTTTAACATAATCAACTAAATAAACATATATAGACAAAATGGAGCCAACAGCAGCCAACATAGGAAAGGGAGCACAAAAATAAATAAATAAACATATATAGATATCGCAAATTAAAGTGGAAAATGAACCAAATACGAAAAAGCCTAGCATGAAAATGACATTTATAATAATCAATTATGAATTCATTTAACTATTTCAATCACAAAAGAAACAAAGAATAATCACAACTGAGAGCCTAAAACAGGCTAAATCTAAAGCACAAGTAACTTGAAGGCTCCATTTGTTTCTCAAAAAATATTTTTCTAATTTCTGGCTTTTGAAGCATTTAGGGACATTGATCAATGGGAAATATTTTGTCAACGACAAAACTAAATCATTTTCAAGGAGATAACTTCCCTTTTTTGTGTGAGTCATTTCTGAACTTCAAACTCATTATAGTAAATAACAACACATAAACACACATCTGTTAATCAACTGATCATTGATGGTTACCATTACCTTCACCTGCAGCCACCACCCATCATTGTTGCACATCGGCAGTATAACATTTTTTTTATACAACTTTTACCATATTTAACAATAAAATACAAGCATTATTAAGTTTTCCAATTAATTTTCAATATTACCAGGGAAAAAAGATAGAATAACTTCTTTTGAAAATGGTTAACTGGAAAATATTTTCTTAGGCAAATTAATTTCCGTGAAACAAGCGGAGCCTAAATTATCTAAATATAGTTGACTGGAAACAAACTTCACTTCCTCCCTTAACATATTCTTGTTTCAAAAATTGAAATGCAAAGGCCTTAACATGCACACAAATATATCTAAAAACAACAATAATTAAAAAGTTGTAACAATAACACCCAAACTGTTAATGAGTATTTAAAAAATAACAGCAACACAGTAACTAACAGCAAACATGAGCTCACTTGAATTAACAAATATACCCAATTTACCTGGTCAGCAAGATCATAAATCAATTTTGAATCCTCCCCATATTTCCCCATAAGAGTCTCTCTCAATTCAAATGCAGGAGTGTCTAAGGCTGTGGCGCCATGCCTCTTGAAGACATCTGTTATTATTGAAAATGCTTTCTCTCTTATTGCCATTTGCTCTTTGGCAAAATCACGGGTCCCCTAATATTTACACGATATTCACAGATAAGTACGTTAGATTCTATTGAAGAAAAACAAGAAATAATATACAGAAAATTAACACAGGATAAAATATACTCATAAATATTAATCCAAACACTCAGAACTCGACCTAACCCAGTTACATTTACCATAACAATAACTTATCATCAACATAGCATATAAAGTACGTATAATTGGATTAATTGTAAAAGGACAGGACATTCTTTGCAAAATCTTACAAGATGGTCTGGTTCCAGCAATTTGAGTTTGAGTTGTTAAAAAAAGCACTAGGTTGAATATTAATTAGAGGCATTAAGTTTGTTTTTAGGTTACACCTATTCTGGTTCATAAAAGCTTCAACTAAGAGCACTACCAAATTTTTTTCCCCCAGATCTAAAAATGTGCTTGTCCAGAAAAACAGTATCAACCTCAATACTAAATTGACTCTTAGAAACACAATGCTTTCCCCAGTGTCTATTGACCATAGCTTTCGCATACAATAATGGACACCCATAAGCACTCTATAATTTGTGGTTTACCATAAAAGAGATGATATTCTGAAGATGACAAGTCAAACATCAATGTGGCAGACAATATATATATATATATCCAACATTCAATCTCATTATCTTCATCGTTAAGTCATGTAACTGCATTCCTATTGAATGGAATTATTCACTATACTTAAATACCCAGCATTCTCCCTCCTGAGTAATTTTTCATTTTTAAATCCGATGCCCCAAACCATGCTTGATGTGCATCATCAACATCTAGTATTTATGTCAAATATGTTATTTACTTTTCAACAATAAATGATAAATAAAAGCAGTAAATTCCAAACATAATCTGTTACCTTGGGAAGTTTGGGGAGTCTCCTACTCTCATTGCTTTCCACAATCTCTTTCACTTTCTGCACCATCACATCAAATTCCGGTTCTTTTGGATCAAAAAACAACAAAAGATCCTCAACCCATTTTTCCAAAACCTGCAAACCATCACTGGAATCCTCTCCCTTGCTCTGCAACCTATCCTTTATTAACTGTACAATTAAGCTAGTCCCTTTACCCAAAAGGGCTTTTTTCTTCTTCTTCTCACCCTTCTTCACCACCTTCTCATCCCTCCCATTTACTTCAATTACTTCAGCGGCCTTTACACTCATCAGTTCTCCACCTTCAAGTGCAACAAATGCCGTGATACCCTCCCAGGCAACGATCCTCCACACAGTCCCCAACAATGCATTCACTTCGTGCACAAATTTCCCGCCATCCTCTTCAAAATTTGAATCCAAAGCCAGCTTATAAGCATTTCTTAACACATTCTCGTTAGGACATTTGCTTTCAAACCTAGTTAGCAAACTGGTTTTCAAACTCTCATTTCCGACCGATTCCAAATTAATTTTTGCCCGAAACAAACTACTCTTTCCCAAATTCTGAAGCGCAGCAGCCAATGCTATTACAGCTGGGATGGCGTCGCCCTCATAGACTTCCTCGCGAGAATTCAATGCGACCCGTGATACAGAATGCACTGACTTCGCCACTTCCCTCAATCTTCCATTAATCTTTGGAATCTTAGAAAACGCATCATTCTGTACTTTACCCACCAGCTTAGACCCATTAAGCAATACTTTCATGTCTCCAGCAACCCCAATACCTTCCTTGTCAACATAGCCATCTCCAGTGTCCATGGAACTAAACGCGGACACATCACCCTTAGCTGCCTCACACGACAAAGCAGCAACAGCATCCACAACTGAAGCCAAAGCCGCAGATTCATGGTCCAGAATGGAACAAACTCCGAACACATGAGCAGACGATTTCTCTACTGCGATACATTCCTTCTCAGTCAACTCAATTGAGTCGAAATTCCCAGTCTCAAATTTCGAATTTAGGATTTCACAAATCAGATTGGGAAGAAAAGTACGAATGCTGGAGGAATTGGACAACAGAAGGAGCTTGTTAAGAAGAAAGGTGAGAGAGGCGCGGATTTCGAGCGGGGTTAAGGATTTGAGAAAGGGGATTTGAAATGGTTTAAGAGACGGTGGAGGGTTTTGATCAGAGAGTAGTCTATCGATTGCCGATGAGTCTTTACGTAATTGTGCTTGGCCGGTGGCGACAGCGTAGACGGAAGAGGATGAAAGAGACGAACCCTTACCTCCTAAAGTTATAATTTTCACTTCTGCCATTAAAGACCTTTTTTTCTTACGAATATCAGAATCGGAGTTGAAGCTGTTGCCTTAAAAGAGTTTTTGTTCAAAGCCGCCAAACCCAAAAGCGCCAAATTGAGCAAGGTTTACGACAATATCCAATTTGCAATTACAGCTAGGGTTTTTGAATTAAAAATAAGCTGGTGCTTGCTAGCTAGGGTAACGTGGTGTAAATTCACGTCACTCATAGCCGAATGTTACTTTAGTTCAAAAAACAACTTGCAACCGGTTACCTGTCAAAGAGGTCAGTTTTTTTATACTTTATTTTAAATGAAAAATAATATGTTATGTCCCTTTCTTTGTCATTCCTTTTATAATAATCCAAAATATTTACAAAATTCTAAATTTAAATATTTAAATAATTTATTTTTCTATAATAATATTTATTATTATTTATTAAATAAATAATCTTTATTAATATTTCAATCTGTTAAGAGTAAAAAATAAAATAAAATAATTTTTATTGAACTAAATTTTTAATATATATATTTTATCAAAGCATATAAACAAAATGAAATGGAAGAGGGAGTAAAAGAAAAAAAAACTCTATAAATTCTGGTTCTACCATCGCTTCAAGAAAGCTAACTATATCAAATCGTTACGCTTCAACAGCCATCTCTTCTTATAGATTTGACTCTCCATTGCATTAGGGATAATATTGCAAAATGTTAGATTTTTGTGGGATTTAGAGCAATAAGTTTGTATATGTTAGTAAGCGGCCGAATGCATAAAATTCTCTTAATTTTCTCATTTTAACTATTTGTCAACTTTAATTTTGCAATGACCTATTAAGCCCGTTAACTTAATTTTTTTATATTTTTTACACCCTTTTTAATCACAAAATTGAATGTGAAATACTATTGCTTTTATGTTGCATTTTTTTTCAAACACTTATGCGTGCTTTAGTCCATGTGTTATTTATATTTGTTAAACAAATTTAAACCCACTAGAAATCTCCAAATCAATTAAAAAATAAATAAAAATCTATAATTTGGGTCAAATTAGACCTTAATTAATCCAAATCAGCCACAGCTTAAATCTATCTTTTCCCTTCTTTGCAATCATGCACAGTTCTCTCCCTTTCTTTTTATTTATTTTTTTTTTCGATCATCTGCGTGAGTTCGGCCAATACCTACTCTTCCCTCTCCACTTTTTAATCAACCTAAATTTGTTGTCGTCACATCTTTGCCATTCTTTCCCTCTCCACTTTCAATATGTGTAGTGAAGCAATAAGAGAGGTGTTGAGTTGTGATTTCTGATCAAGGCAGCTATCACCCTTCCATTTTTTCTTGTTTTTCGATAAGAGCAATTAAGGACTAGCTGATTAAACCTTCTCTTCATCCCTAGCAGCTTCTCCGACTACTGTTCTTTTCTGTTTTCTAATCCAGTAGCAATGCAACAAAGAGATGAGAAGGGAGCTACATTTTTTCAATTATTTTTCGTTACATTGTCATTTGTGCCATGTTGAATTGGAATGAAGCACTCACGTTCTCTTTGAACATTGAATTCACGCTCTACTGTTTCAACTTGGCAAGGGGCTTATAAATTACAAAAAAAAATCAAATTAAGAGACTTAGTAGGTCCCCACAAAATTTAGTTGATAAATGTTTAAGATGAAAAAGTTTAGAGAAAATTTTATGCATTCAGTCATTGGTAATTATCTTTAAGAGTCTAATTTTTTTTCGAAAATTCACCAAGCTCATCAAATTATATTTACCAAATGGAAATACAAAGACTTAATTATAAATTTAGTGTCTGAGCTCCCTAAAATTTTTTATTTTAATTTTTCAATGGAAAAAATTTACAATCAAATGCCTAGATTTTAAAAAAAAATTCAATCCAGTGTCCTTAGCTTATGTGATATGCAAAAAATACAAATAGACCGTGCGAGACCCACTAAATATTAAAAGACAAGCTGCGTAGGACGACAATTAGACTGCTACATTGGATTTACATGTACAAAACGTGATTTAGACCATAGTTTTGAAAATTGAATCGGACGAACCAGTTCGACAGAGAACCGAATTGTGACCTGATCCGAGTTGCATTAAAAAATTGGGTGTTCAAAAATTCAGATAAAAATTGGCTAAAAACCGTTGAATTAGACTGAAAAAAAATTATTCGATTTGGGTATTTTTAGAAATTATGGGCAGTTTTTTTAATTTGGGCCTCCTAAAAATTAGGCCACTAATATTTTAATCTTTAGACTTTTTATTTATAAACCCAAATTCTAATATATTAATTAAATAAAAATAATAATATATTTTATGGTAACTAATTTTTTTAGTTTTAAATTTATTCACATTTTATTTTTTTTAAAATTTTTTACTAATTTTTATTTTATTTGTAAATCCCAAATTTAAAATTTTTTTATTTTGAGTTCAAGATTTTTTTAACCTATATTTTCAATTATATTTAATAAATATATTTAAAAATATTATATATAAAAATCTGATTTAACCATATTGAATCTAATCAAATCCTCCATTTTGGTGAACCCTTACTTTCATCGATTCACTAATCGATCCGGTTCTTTACTTTCATCGATTCACTAATCGATCCGGTTCTCAGAACACTGATTTAGACTCTAAAATGAAAATGTTAAATTACTTTTGTAGCCTTATAATGACAATGAATGCCCCTTGTATTACAAATAGAGGACTTCGGAAAAAGTAGGTTTCCAAATAAAAAAAAAAATTGAAAGAGGACAATAGAGAGGATGAAGATTCTTGACAAGTGCAAGGTTGTGGAGGCGCAACCATGGAGGATGTCATTAATGAATTTGTTGGAGGAAAACACATAGGTAGATGGATTTGTGGGGTTCCATTACACAATAGGAGATGATTATGACTGCAATGAAGAAGAAGAAGATGATGATGATGACGGAATGGATGATGGCAATCGAATTGACAACACTTGTTGCCTGTCCATGGTTAGACATAACGGTGCGGCGTTTGGCCCCTGTGCTCAAACCTTTTGCAGGTTATGTTCAAGAGAGCTTTGGATCTAAAGGAGTGATTGTCGTATATGCAAAGGTTACATTTTGGAAATTTTTTATATTTTTTAGGCTTTTTTAATTTAATGTTTTTTAATTTATAATGACAAAAAAATGAAAATTTGTTTAAACATCCTTTTCTTAGTGACTTGTTTAGACAGATTTTGAAAATGGTAAAATAAGAAACTTATACGAAGAGAAAATGTCCCTCCCTGCATTTGAGGATGGAAAACTGAGTTGCTAGCTTTGGCATTTCGCCAAGAAGTATCTTGTTGTATTTTTGCAGAAAGAAGATTGATGAACAAAGCCTAAAACTGACAAGTCAGCCAAAATTGAAAGAGAGAAGTAGGTTATTCAATGTAACATTTTCATTGCAAGGCTACTACAGTAATTTAATATTTCATTTCATTGTTCAATCACGTTTTATACATAAATCCCACGTAACAGTTTGATTATCGTCTACTCAATTTATTTTTTAATATTCAATGGATTTCACACGTTTTATTCATATTTCTAGCATGCTATGTAAGTTGAAGCATTTGATTGAAAATTTTTTTCAAATTCAAACATCCGATGAAAAAAAAAAAATTAGAGAATTCAAACACAAAATTACAATTAAGCCAAATATAAATTAATTTTTAAATATTCAGATTCACAAAAAGAGCTGACTCTTATAAAAATATTTACATATATATAGTTGCAATTTTACCTATCCATCAATTTCATCCTAAACTTTTGGAGTATTTGCAATTTTATCCTCAATCGACTTTTGTATTCTAGGCACTCTATCTAAACTCATCAATCTAATTTTAATTAGAGTGTAATTGCAACTAATTTGATAAATTTATGGCGTCTAAAGTACAAAAGTCAATTTGAAGTAAAATTATAATTTTTTGAAAAGTTAAGGATGAAATTGAAGATTAGACAGTATTTTTCAAAATCCTATATCCTCTCCAAATCATTATATTATTTTTCATTTTTATTTTAAAATAAACCTATGTCTGTATGTGTATATATATATATATGGCGACAAGCAAAGCTCAAGATTACGGTTAGTTTATGATATTTTTAATGAAAAATTCTTAAAAAAATATTTTGAAACCTTGAAAAATGTTTCTTAAATTAATTATTGTTTTGCAACCAATTCAAATTATGAAAAGGAAATTACTTTTTACAAAATATTTATAGATTCTTATTGTTTTGATATGCACGTAAGTAATTTTAAAGATTTATTACTGATCATATTATTAAATAATACTATTAATTTTATTAATAATTAATTTAAAAAAAGTAAAAATTATTTATTTTGCGGCCTCAGTAAATTAGTGTTTTAATATTATGAAGTGATATTATTAAACTTATTAAAAGAATAATAATTTAATTTTGATTGGTTGTATTAATTTTTATTTAAATCTAAATTCTATTATATAAAATAAGAAATTATAATATAATATTAAATAAAATATATATTAAATATTTAAAGAATGTAAAAATTCAATTTGTAAAATAAGAAATTATATAATAATATTAAATATAATATGAAAATATATATAAATGGACGGAAAATAATAGAAAAAAGTAAATTAAATAACAAGTATCTACAAAAAGAAGCAATACGGCGTATTGCACATTATTAAATACTAGTAAAACAAATACAATAAAATTCAAATAAATAAATTTTTTCTCTCTGTGTGTAGTAGCCATAAAATTCTGAAGCTCTGTTCTATTTATTGTAGTTGAATTCTAATTTTTACCTTACAAAATTCTTTGTTAGATTTACAAAAAGGTCCACTCTCAATTGAAAATTTCTTTCCCACATACAATTCAATGAAGAAATAATTTCTAAATATATATACATTGTTGAATAAAACCAATAAATAATTAATTTGCCATGAAATTTTGAAGGTTTATTACCATCACAGTGATATCATCCATATTGCCTCTGCTAAAAGACATATCTACAAGCTTTTTGCAAGACTCAACTGAATTCTTGTCTCTTGAAATTACATCAACTGCCTCTTGCACATCCACCTGCAAATTGTCATAGATTAATAATTTTACTTGATCAGTTGCTAAACATAGTGTTTGAATTCGGTTTTAGAGACTGAAGCAGCGTTTTATAAAAAGTTATTCAAACCATCAACAACTAAAATAATTAATTTCCCCGAGCAGAGCATAAGTTGGCACGAGGGGTCTCATCGGGTTCTAAATCTCCATTCTCGATATATAATTTTGCTAATTTTAATGAGAAGCCTGTTATACAATCTTCATTGTGCCTCCAATGAATAGAAGATATATGTAAGAATATATGCATATTTGTTTACCTTATCCCACAATCCATCAGAAGCCATGATCAAGAACTCACAATCAGAAGTTAGTGGAAGCTTTTTAATCTCAGGATCAGAAATGATCCAATCTTTCAAATGTGAGTCTCCAATAGCTCTAGAAATAGCAACTGAACCTTGAACTCGCCATATTCCATTCCGGTAATGCACAAAACCACCCTGATAAATGTTTAATTAAAGATTAAATTAGATTTTATTCAATTTATAGACAAGAAATGTAGATAATTAGCAAAAAAAATTTTGCTTGGAAGTTTTTCTTTTTAAGAAAACACAGACAGACTGAATCAGAACACATCCTTTATCAAAACTATTGCAGTTTTGCAGATTAAAGAGTAACTAAAATATGAAGATGATGAAGTAATTAGACTTACAGAATTTTCGATGCGAATGCGTTCATCTTCTCTGCTAAGTCGATGATCAATTGTTAACGCTTCAGCTACTCCTTTTCTACTCAAAATTACTCTACAATCACCCGCATTAGCCACATGTAATTCACCATTCTTGAATAGAACACTTGCAGCACAAGCTCCACTGCTTAGACCCTGTTATTCAAAATCCAATTTCAAATTATCATTAACTGTAAACTTCTTCACTCCAATATGAATAAAAGGTTGCATTACTCTCTATATATCTCAATTCCTATATTATAAAACAGATACTCCGACTGCTAAAAAATTATTTAATCTAATACCAAAAAATAACTATTACCTAACTTTGTGAAATAGACATTATCGTATGTTTGCGTGTATATATATACATATAGATTTTAGCGTTTTGATCAAATCTAAATTCTATATAGTGTTCGGTAATATAATTTTTTAGTAGCTTTTAAACTTTGAGGAAACATTTTATAAAATCTTAAATACTAAGTTTAACATTTTACAGAAATTAATTAATTTTTTTTACAATTATACTCATTATTTTTTTTTTCCTCAAACTCAATTGATTAAATAGTTAATATTACTTTTTGTTATTCTAATTTGTTTTATGAAAAATATTATCTAACAGAGCCTATTTATGAAACACCATCTATATTATGTAACAACTTACAAGATATATAAAGGGTGGAACTTGTAATTTTGGTAATTACAAATATTTTAAAACAAAAAATAGCAAATATTACTAATTTTTATTAATTTTGATAAAACATCTTCCAATTAACATGAATGAAATGTGAAAAAAAATTTAAAAAGATCCAAATAATAACTTTGTAAATTTTTTTTTTTTAAAAAAAAAAAACCAAAGATTAAATAAAATTGTCAATAGTGAAATTATTTTCTTTCCATTATAGCACCCTAACCGACATATTTTATTTCATCATTGGTCTAAGGTCAACAATTTATGAATCGTTTACATTTGAATAAACAAGTTGAATTTGTCCACATGATTCCTTACCATGCAAGAGTGCAAAATACAAGTTCAAACTTCAAATCCCATCAAATAAGTCATTAAATTACTTAAGACTTGGTCAATTTATTAATTTTACCTGGCTAAGAAACTCCTTATCTGTAACAAGGTAGCCTCCATGAATGGCTTGTTCAACTAATTGACAACTATCATCTTCTTCCTTTCCTGCACTTTCCATTGCTTTTACAATGTTCTTTCCTAAATTTTCTGCTGCATAGTCTGCTGCTGCTCGCCCTCCATGTCCGTCAATCACAGCAAAAAATGCCTGTATTGGTAAAAGAAAAATTAATCTTAAAATCTATTTTCGTGCATGAGAACTGATTTATAATATCACTTTATTTTCAAAAAATACAGGGCAAAGGAAAAATCAAGGGGAAAAAAAACGAACATGTATTCCAGATTTTTTTTATTTTTTTTTCTGTATAAACAGAAAATAGCTCAATTTAAAATAATGTGTTATTTGTTTCAGTAATACAATTATATTATTGATAAAAAAATGAGATAAAATGCAGATTTGGATAGCATTTTCTAGGGAAAGAAAAAGAAAGTAGAAATAAATTATGAATTAGGTTATACATACCTGCTTTGCATCTCCAAGAATATCTGTCATGACCGCATATCCATCTTCCATGACCTGTCTTCTTCCTTTCTTGCTAGCCAAACAGTAATATTTCTCTTCAATTTCAAATTCCTTATTTTCTAATTTTCTATCTTTCTCACCAAATTCCAATTTGTTAGGACAATATTCTGGCACAACCAATCTTGCAGGCCTCTTCTTCAACTTGACATTTCCAGCTTTTCCTATTCCTAATTCTTTGTTATTGTTATCTTTTAACAAATAATTATTATGCAAAGCCTTTTGATATGCTTCAAAATGCAAATTTTCTTGCATGAATATTTTCTCCCCCACTTGGGTTTCATGCAAACCCTTTGAAATTTCGTTTGAAGCCTTATTGTTATTTTCTTGAAACTGACTAACCCATGAGAGCGGAGAAGACAAAGAAGAAGGAGAAGATGAAGAAGAAGAAGTAGATTTAACGCATAAAGAGGCCATAGAAATGGACTTCTTTAGATTTTGAAGAAAGCAAAAGGCAATAGATATAATTATAGAGAAACCCCATACGAAATCCTCTAAATCCACCATAATTTTCTTCTTGACAAAATTTTGTAGGCGCAATAATAATAATATTGCATGAGAATAATTGTTTATATATAGAGAGAGAAAGAAGGGAAAAGAAAAAGAAGGTATGAATCATGCAAAGAAGCAAGTAGGGGTTTGAAACATTGAAAGGTTCTTTATAAATTGAAAGAGGCAAGAAGAGGGTAGGAAAGGAATATTATATACAAATAAGAACAAGAGCACACACTAATTATATTTCTTTCTTTTGATGATAATTATGATTGACGGGTCAAAAAGAGAGGGATAATAGAAAAAGACATGGGAAAAGAGACATATTAAGAAGGAATTAGACGTTTTTGACACTTTCAAAGCCAAAGAAATGGTCTTATATAGTATAATAAAATGAATGAGATAGTGGGTAATGTGGAATCAGAATTTAATGCAAATATGTGGCTTTTAGGTTGGGGGTTTTGCTTTAATTCATCGCTAATACGTATATATACTATTGCCGTTGACTTGGTGAAACCAATTGATTTGAATTTGTCATGTCCTTTCCTTTGGGATTAAGTATTGACAATGCATTTTCAATCTTGTACTTCACTTGCCACTTTCAAATTTTACTTTAATATATTTAATATTTCAATTTATAATATTTTAACTTGCAAAAATTATTCTATTCATTTCAAAAATTATATTAACCATGCATAAGTAAATATCTTACACATAAATACCAAAAATATATTATTACTAATATAGAAATGGATACAATATTAGCCAAATTCATAACTTTAGTCTTTAAGGTATAATAAGTCATTTGCCACGGAGTTTTTTCCGTAAAGTGTAAGGGTGTATTTATGCATTTGACCATTAATTATTCCTTAATTCCCATTTTTTGGGCATATTTCTACACTTAGTGTGTTGGTCTGCCTATGTACTAAATTTATTATAAATAATATTTTAGTTCAAATAATGGTGTTTTTATCATATATTAAGGAAAAAAAAGACAAAATAATAATATTTAAAAAAAATTAATTGGCTTTTAATATATGCGATCACCCATACACTGTAGCACTGGGAGTAGACAATAAATTTTTCAAAAATATATATATGTAGATGCATATCTCTCTTTGCAATGAGTTTGGGAAAAAAAAACAGGGAAATAGACAATAATCCATTAATTTTCCTTGCACTATCTATGGAAAATAGAGTGGAAAAGCAAGAAAAGAGGAAAGAAAATAAAGATGAAAAGTAATGAGAATTTGAGAAATAAATACAATAGTTATTCTTTTTCTTTTTGTGGAAGGGAAGAAAATAAATACAATAGCTCACATCTAATTCAAAAGAAAATGAAATCGATGTGCACTACACATTATTTATACTCATTTATTTTATAATGTATTTTTTGAAATATAATTTTTTATTAATTTGTGTTATCTATTATATAATATTATATTTAATTGCACATTTGTACTTTATCTTGTGTGGTTATTTAATAAGTTGATGCTCATTCCTGTCATTTATTTATTTATTTATTTTTTCAGGTTGAAGTGGCACTTTTATGATATGAAATGACGAATTAAGCCTATGATCCCAGAATATGATTAAACGAGTATTGGATAGGGCCTGTGAGCCTAGTAAAGTTAGATTTACCTTTAATATATTAATGGGCCTACGGCCTACATATTGTATTATATTTAGCCCAAATAGACGAAGGCTTACTATGGACTTTTGATGGGTTTTATATTCTTGATATTAAAAATATTTTATATTTTCTTATAATATATTTTTTAAATGATAATTTTTTATAATATGTTAGAGGACAGAGATAAACTTATTTGGCCTCTTTATAGCAATAATAATTAATAATTGAGACAGCCAACCATCTTTTAAATGCATTTCATCTTTATATTAATCCACCAAACAAAGATTCTTAGACTTCCACCAAAAATAAAATATAAGATATAGCATAAGTTTGTCCCCGTCGTGTTGTTTGTTTTCAATTAGACCCCTTGAAAAAGTTGTCGTTTTATATTCTTTCTTTGTGCTTCGCCCAATGATTTTCTTTTTCTAAAATATATATTGTTAAGATTTCATCGATAAATAAAAGAAGAAAAAATAATAAATTGTCCCCTATAATTAAATTCACATGTGAGGTATATATTTCAAAAACCAACTGCGAACTTTCTAAATTATAATTTTATTAACATTTTAGTCCTTTCTCCAAAATAAAAGGACCGTAATGTATGAAAATCATTAAAAAATGACTAAAACGATAACTTAATTCATTATAGTTTAAAGATCAATTTCTTAATCAGCTTATAGTTAAAATATATTATTTTGAACTGAGGGATTAATATAGTAACAGAATTATAAGTTAAGAATCTTATAATTAATTTAAAAAAATAGAGGTTCTTAAATCTAAAAGATGTGATTGAGTGATAAGAACTCATCTATTCTTAATCAAAAGTCAAGTGTTCAATTCTTGCCTTTGAAAATGGAGCAGCAACCTTAAATTTTTAGATTCTCGTTTGTTCTTACTAGATTGTGCCTTTAATGCATCTTGTTTTTTGATAATTAGTAATAGAGAAATAAATTTATTGCATTAATGAAAAAATCTTCAGTTTTTATAATAATAAATAACATCATATTAATTGTAGTTTTAAACTTTTAGTGCTTTTTTATTCATATTCACTTTACAAATTTCAAATAATATAAGAAATATGATTTTGAAATGTTATCATTGAATTATTAAATAATATGATTAATTTATTTATTATTAAATTGAAATATTTATTAATGATATTATTAATTATTTACTTAATTGTTGAAAATTCTGAAAACATATAATATTATTAATGATACTAATATTAATATTAATTCAATGAGTGCCTAAATTTTTAAAAATAAAATAAAAAAAAGAACTATATTTCTTGCAACTCAAGAATTTAATTTTTTTTGCTACCTCAACACTTCATGGTTTTCATATTGTGACATTTAAGTAAATATGCTTCTACTTATCAATCAAGTGTAGTTTATTTGATACTCTTATGTCTTATAAAAGACGTAAGAGTTTGAATTCTCTCCATTATAAAAATTATAGATGTACAATTTGCTCAAAAATTAATTTTTAATTAATTTATTTCTTTAATTTTTTATTAAATGATAAAAGGTGCAATTTTTAAAAATAATAATAATAATAATAATAACAATAATAATTTTAGTGTCAGATTTTCCTTTAATAGCATCAAAATAAGAAATGCTTTTCACAACTTTATTTAAGGTTATGGATTTGAGAAAAATGATCAACATAAGGGGAAGAGATTATTTTGGTCCAAGAATTCACATTCCATAAGAAAATTAATTACTTTCTTAATTTTTATGCAAAAACCTTAAATGATTTATATTTTAAAACAGAAGCATTATCTCTTAAAAACTAATTAAATTGTTTTGCGTAATTGATATACCTTTATCAATTATTTAATAGGCATTAATTTCACTAATTCCTCTCGAGGAATTTGTTTATAAATTTTAGCATAATAGAAGTTCTTTCTTCTTCAACTAAGGAAAATAAAGCTTCAGAAAAATATACAAAAAAAAAGATTCAAGGCACAATTTTATACTTTGAACATCAATTGATGGTATAAGCCAGCTACCTTGGAAATTGCAACTTGTTATGCTTAATTAATTTGAGCTTAAACATTGTATGTTATAGAAAAATTTGGATTTATCAGGGAGAAATTGAAGTTAGGTTTGTAAAACCTTTAAGTGTTTTTCAATATATTTTATTATACAAGATGATGTAACAAAATCAACCAATATAATAGCCATTCAAGCTAAGTTAAATATAAAATAAGAGTTGTTAATATTTGCCCAAAATAAAGAGAGGTTTTACCACTAGTCTAATGCACCCCCCTCCCCCCAAAACAGCTGACGGTGATGAGGAATGAAGCTGAAGCTTACCAAATTCTTGCTTAAATAACAAACAAGAAAGAGATTTAGTAAAAATATCGGCAATTTAATCAACAGAAGAAATAAATCGATTGCTAACAGCACTGCAAGCAACCTATTCTCGAATGAAGTGACAATCGAACTCAATATGTTTATTACAGACATGAACATCAGATTGGTACTAAGATAAATGGCCATAATATTATCACATCACAAAGTAGTAGGAGATGTAGGAGAATAACCAAGTTCTCTTAACAAACTATTAAGCCATAAAAATTTCACTGTGCTGCTAGCAATAGCTTTATATTCACTTTTCATAGAAGAACATGCAATAGCAGGCGGCTTCTTAGACATCCAAAAAATAAAATTACAATCTATATAAATTGCATAATCACCAGTTGAACGCTGATCATCTGGATCACCACCCTAGTCACTTTTAGAGTGACACTGGTAATGGAGAATCCTTCACAAAAAATAAGCCATGATAAGAAGTAAACTTGAGATAGCGAAGTAATCGTTTTATGACTTTCCAATGATCCTCAGAAGGATTATGCATGAATTGACACAATTTGTTTACAGAAAATGAAATCTTCAGGCGAGTCAAGGCCAAGAACCAAGCTGCCTGTAATTTGTCTATATAATTTATCATTATTAAAGAGTGCACCAGAATTTTTTGATAATGGAGGATTAATAGCCATGGGGCATGACACATGGTTTACATGATTCCTTATTAGTTGTGTTAAGAAGATCAATGACATATCAGTTGGCAACAAACTAGATGCAAGATAGTTGACCTTGAAACTAAGAAAATAGCGAAGAGGCCCTAAATCATGTACATGAAATACTTTTTGTATTTGGCTGAATAACCACTACAATTGAGATTCATTAGAAGCTAAAACCAATATATCATCAATGTCTGCCAAAATATATAAAATATAAAGGTCATGATGAAGAATAAATAATGATGTATCAGCTTTTGATGAATGAAATCCATGACTTTGCAAAAAAGTAGTAAGACGATGATACCACGCCCTAAGAGCCTGTTTAAGCCTATAAAGAGATTTATACAGCTTACACACATAGTCAAGATGAGAGGAATCCCTAAAACCTTGAGGTTTGGTCATGTATATATCATGTTCCAAATATCCAAGAAGAAAAGTGTGACATCCCGACCTAGCAAAGTGATCCAAAAAGAGGGCGGGTAGAGCAGAGTTCCTAGCTAGCTTCTAGGATGGCAGACTAGTTAAGGTAGTGGAATGCGGAACACAAGAATGAATTGATCATATATTGAAAATGGAGAAACTAATCATCAAAAGCGCCTTTTGGTGGAACGACTAGAGAGTTGGAAGAACTCTAGGGTTAAACGTGCTCTCTTGATAGAAATTCTAGGATGGGTGACTTCCTAGAAAGTTTCTCATTTCACCTGCGGGACAAAACAGTGCAGATCTTGCCAATCTAGTATGGGATGGAGCTGGCATGATCCATAGCGAACAATTCCTCTGATGGTTGGAGTTAGGGCGTGACAATTCGGTATCAGAGCCGGACTCCCGCCAAAAGAAGTATGGTTTGAGGACAAACCACGTGGAAGCTCGTGGGCTTATGACATCCCGACCTGACAAGTGATCTTAAGAGGGCAGGTACAGAGCTCATGGCTAGTTTATAGGATGGCAGACTAAGGATAGTGGAATGCAGGACATAGAAATGAATCAGATCATATATTGAAAATGGGAGAAACTAATCATTAGAGGCGCATTTTGGTGAAACGGCTGGAGAGTTGGAAAGAACTCCAGCGCTAAGCGTGCTCGCTTAACAGAAATTCTAAGATGGGTGACATTCTAGGAAGCTTTTCATTTCACCTGTGGGACAAAACCGTGCTAGTCTTGCCTATCCGGTATGGGATGGAACTGGCTTGATCCAAAGTAGACAATTTCTTTGATGGTTGGAGTCAGAACGTGACAAACTATATTGATGATGACGTCGGTTTGCAGTATGATTACCAAGGCCACAAATCTGACAAGGTCTTCTAGGTCGAAAATAATTATTTATTCTTGATATTGCCAACAAGCATTATGATTGTAGCTAGGAGGGCGATTTGGGGTGCAAAGAAGAGGTGAATTGGTATCATTGATTTAAGAACAATATTTGCAATAGGTGGTTCTTATGCACTATTGATAAGGATTTCATGTGCAACTAATTAGCCATAAAGTTCATAGAAAGAAACAGAGTTAGATTTAAGATTCATTGAGCTGATTATGGAATGATATTCTGCACCAATAATGCGATAGATAATTACATTAAATTCTGTTGAAGAGATAGGATGACCTACAGTTTGCAATTCATCTACCAATACTTTAGCTTTATGGAGATAATCAAACATAGAGAGACTTTAATTCTTGCAATTTAATATGAATTTGCAATTGGCTATTCTGAGAAATAGAACCAAAAGCTTGAGATAAAGCATTCTAAACATCAAAAGAGGAGGTTAAACAAAAAATATATGAAAAATTTCTTTAGTTAAAGATTAAAGAATACAAAATAGTGACATTTGATTTTTTTGAAATCAATAATTATATTTAGGATTAATAGTGGAGATGAAAGTTTTTGAGTTGGCGATAGTTTTTGGTGAAGAGGGGGTAAATAACCATCAATAAATCCATGAAGTTTTTGATAATTTAAGAGAGGAATGAATTGCATCTTCTAAGCAAGATAATTTTTAGTAGTTAATTTAATGAAAAAGGTACGAGAAGAAGTGTGAGTGGATGAAAGTGAGTACACAGGGAGGTTAATGGTGGACATTTTGAGAGAAATGGGTTATGGCTCTAATACCATGTAAAACCCTTTGAGTAGTATTTTTCTATATATTCCATTATACAAGTTTATATCGATATTTATACAAGATGATGTAACAAAATCAACCTATATAACAGTTATTCAAACTAAATTAGATTTAAAATAAGAGCTGTTAATATTTGCCTAAATTAAAGGGAGTAAATCTCGTTACTACTACTCTAGTAATGATAAAAAGGTTAAAACAATGCTCCAAGCATAAAGGGTTATTAGTAATTTTCAATTACAACATATTCATAATGAATAAATTTGGCATTCAACAAAACAAGCCTTGATGTAATATGAAGTTCTTTTCTGCCATGAAGAGAAAGGACTAAGCGAATTGCTCCCTAACAGTGGATGTAGCGCCTTCACATCTTCGGAGAGAATTGAATTAGGAAAAATCTCAAGTGTAATATATTGTCTTGTAGTAGTAAATTTAAAATTATGTTGAGTAATAACTTTTTAAATAACTTTAGTGTTTTTATAGTATTTGATAATATAACGTTTGAATTAATTTTTGGAGGTTAAAGTTGCATTTTATAATATATTAAGGTTGCATTTTATAATATATTAAGGGTCTGTTTGATAAAATAAGTTATTTTGATAGTTATTAACTGTTTTAGTAGCATTTACATATTACCTGTCTCAGTAGATTTTCGTAAAACACTAAAGCTAAAAGTTACAGCGAGTTAACTTTTTATAAAATATTACTTAAGTTAACTTTTTATAAAATATTATTTTACCCCTTAAAAACTAATTCAAATGTTATGTTACCAAATACTATTAAAAATAACGTTAGTTAAAATACTCAAATATTAAAAGCTACTTAAAAAGTTATCGCCAAACACAACTTAAGGGTATGTTTGGTAGAATTAATTATTTAGTCAAAATGCTAAAAATTACTTAAAAAGTTATTATCACACGACTTAATTATTGTAACATTTAGTTTTGGTGTTTTATGAAAAAACTACTCTAATAACAACTAGTAGTTACTCTAACAGTAGCTACTAAAATAACTAACAACTACCAAAACTATTAAATTCACCGAACATATCCTAAGAGCAAATTAGTCCAATATAGATGATTGTACATATTGTCTTGTATTGTAGTAAAAACATTACAAGGGTTTAACAAAGGCATAAATGTTTCTACAATTTGAGCATCTTAGAAGATTTAAGAGTAAAAAGAGAAGAGGGTCAACTAACAAGATAATTGGCACTATTTGAGAAGAAACACACAAGATATCAAAAAAATAAAGGGAAACATAAATTAGATAAAATGGACAATGAAAGTACTGTCTTCATTCTATAATATTTGTCACATTTGAGAAAATAAATTGTTTCAAATACTTATCATGTGTGACTTCAATGAGTAATAAATATCTTTTTTATGTTTACTTTTTATATATAACTGAAAGAAACAAAATATGATACTTTAGAATTATTATGAGATGTAATTTGTCCTCTAATAGAACGTGATACAAACATGTATAGTAATCTTTCTATTGTAATTGAAAATGTAAATACTTAACAAGAATTTTGGTAATAAACATTGAGAGAGAGTTTTAAGTATTAATTATATGATTAAATGACTCTCAATAACTATTTGTCCAAGCATTATCTCTATTTGAACTGATTTGAGTAACATTCGGTCTATTTTATTAATTACTCTGCATATTCTATTAATTGTTCGACCCATTCTGTTGCTTGACACATTCTGCTCAGACTAATATATTACTCGACATATTCTACTTGGATTATTATTTTGCTATTCATCCCATTCTGTTAATTATTCATCTCAATTTGTTGCTCATGTCATTTTATTGATCGCTTAGTCCATTTTATCAATTGCTCGTAATAATAGTTAATAATTATTACTTCAATTTAATGGTTTTTTTAGAGAATTAATATTAAATTAAAGATAATATACTCAATTTACTTAATAATTTATTATATCTTAGATAAAATTAATGATTTTCTTAAGACACGTAAAATTTTAAATATATTATGGAACATAAATGGTAGCATAATTTACTAAACACAATTATCTTTAAAAAAAGAAGTAAAATATTGAAAAAAGTGGATACACCAAACAAGCCTAAGCCTCA
The DNA here is from genome assembly GCA_947857235.1 of Jatropha podagrica. NCBI lineage: Eukaryota > Viridiplantae > Streptophyta > Magnoliopsida > Malpighiales > Euphorbiaceae > Jatropha > Jatropha podagrica. Next base: position 71,735 of record CANUEP010279610.1, on the reverse strand, counting down.
GCACGTGCGATATAAGGTGCCTGATATCTAGCAAGTAGCTATGAGTCCCTGCTCTCATCAATCATGATCATAAATTAAGCGACCTTCACTGTCCACAACACTAAAAGCCGCCAAATAAAAGACGCCCAACAACACAACAGCGGGCCAACATACCTGCATATCTCTCTCTTTCATGGCGTACACTGCTTCGATCTTAAACACATCGTGCATTTCCCCTTCAAGTACATTACTTCACGACTCCAAGACTAAGAAGAAGATCTTTCCCTCTCGATTCTCCGCTTCACCATTTCTTTCACGTTCTCCTATTTTCAGGTTTTCCTTCATTTACATGTTTCAGATTTTTCTTTTCGGTTTTCTGTTTGGTTCCTGAGAAAAATGGAGGATTCTAAGAGTAAGAAATGTTTGCAACTTAAAATAGCTTACTTTTCTGTTTTGGCTGTTGTTAAGTACGAAAGGAAAAAAAAAAGGTTGCTTTACTTCAACTCGGATCCAGTTTGAAATATTACTTGTTTTAGATTTGGTTTATAAGAATGAACAAGTGGGAAGTAGAATTTCAGTTCAAAATTTTCTCATTTATATATAACACGTAGCTTTTTAGCGTTAATTTTTTCATTAATAGCTTTTTTTAGTGTTGGAAAGTGCACACGGGGAATTCATTGCGTTGAAGGTGTTGCTAGTACGAGATAGAGGCTTCAAACTATGAATTGAAAACCATAAAAGGTCGTAACCGATGAGTTCTTATAAGTTCTATGGGATGTTGCTCATCAGAATTCAGACATGAAAGAGAAAAGACGGAAATGAAGACGAAACTAGAGTTGACTGGGGCTAGAATTGAGGTTTTAATTGAATTCTTGGAATCATCAAATGTTCAACCTCATTACTTAACTAAAATGCTCAAAGATATTAGCTTCCGTGATGGATTGTTGTGTTGAAGTCCAGTGGCTTGTTAATAGGAGTTCTAAGTTGCCAGTTATAGACAAAGTAGCTATTGTTTGTTTAAATGTGTCATTGTGATCTCCAAATTAAATTTCTAGAGGAAAGTGGCATGATTTGCTGTTGGCTATTTAGTTAGTTGGTTGTGGTGAGGTGTCATTACCAGATGATATGTAGCAATATAGATCAATTGATATAAGAAGCTAACTTTATAGAAAAGTTATTAAAAGATTTGTTAGTGTCTTATGTTTTTGGATAGAAGACCTTTTGTTTTTACTTTTTGTTCTTGTTAAATTGGTCGGAATCAGGTAAATCTCTTAAGACCTTCATCCTTCCCTTAGATGTGAATGATATTTGGTTAAGCTATGCGTATCTTCTGCATACTTGAAGTTACTTTGAAAATATGGTACTGTCTTGTTCACATGGGAAGTGTATGTTGTGAAGCTACAATTTCAGAGTTATGAACTGTCATATTAGGCCAACATTTAAAATCTCACTTTTCCATTTTTATGAACGAAGTGCTGAAGAGTTTGTCTGGCCTATGTTTCAGGACAGATTATTTTGTTTCCCAATGGGGAAGAAGAGAGTCAGCATGTGGTCATGTCTCTTCTCCAGTTAAAGGTAAATTATCTGCTCTGTTCTGTACTTTAGTTTACAATCGTGTGTACAAGCTTTTAATTGATAGCTAAGGTAGAGTTTGTAATTTTTGATGAAATTTCTCCATTGCTTTTAGCTGTTTTACTGGATGAGTCCAAGGAAAAAGTCTGCATTCCCAGAGGTGATACATGGTCAGTCCATAAATTTGGCGGTACTTGTGTGGGAACATCTGAGAGAATCAAGAATGTAGCAGAGATAATTGTTAATGATGGTTCAGAAGGGAAGTTGGTGGTTGTGTCAGCAATGTCAAAGGTGACAGATATGATGTATGACCTCATCTACAAGGCACAATCCCGAGATGATTCTTATATCGCTGCTGTTGATGCCGTTTTTGAAAAGCATCGATTAACAGCAGTGGATCTTCTTAATGGGGATGATCTAGCTACTTTTTTGTCCCGGCTCCATCATGATGTTAATAATCTAAAAGCCATGCTTCGTGCTATATACATAGGTATTGGACCTCTCTCTCTCTCTCTCTCTCTTAGATTACACTGTTAGGGTGAATGGATTTGATATGTATAACATCTGATTGTATTTCAGAGCAGAGATTCAGCATGATTAGTTTTATTTTTTTGTTTTTCTAAGCATATGATTGTATGGGGTGTGGTTCATTGAGGCCATATCTCCTCATTTGCAATTTCACATTACTGGCCATTCTGATTTGCACTCATCCTAAATGCAGTCTTTTCCATGTTTTATGGATTATGAAATAAGATTTAAGGCTATAAAACAAAGAAGCTGATCTGCTGCTTGAACTTGTTGAAGAATGCAACAGGAGTAACACATATAATGTGTATGCTTGTTTATGCAAACTGTGTGATTTAGAATGTCTTCATTCACATTAATCTGAGGCACTGCCCTATTTTCCTTGTCATATTTGGATTCCTACCATGTCTAACAAATTAATTGATCTTTTGCAGCTGGTCATGCAACAGAATCATTTTCTGATTTTGTTGTAGGACATGGAGAGTTGTGGTCTGCTCAGATTTTATCATATGCTGTCAGAAAGGTTCACTCTTTATTTGCTTATTATAATGCACGTACTTGCCAATTGTGGCTTCAGCAAATTATCTAAGAACTACTAATTGTTTCTCATGCAGAGTGGGATAGATTGTAAATGGATGGATACAAGAGAAGTGCTTATTGTAAATCCTACCAGCTCTAATCAAGTTGATCCTGATTTTGTGGAATCTGAAAAAAGACTTGAAGAATGGTACTCTCAAAATCCATGTAAGACAATTGTTGCAACTGGTTTCATTGCCAGTACACCTCAAAATATTCCCACAACTTTGAAGAGGGATGGAAGTGACTTCTCTGCAGCTATAATGGGTGCTCTATTGAGGGCTCAACAAGTCACCATTTGGACTGATGTTGATGGGGTCTACAGTGCAGACCCCAGGAAAGGTTTGTTCTGTCTTTTGAGAGTGTGTGGATACATCCTATTTGTACAAGGGATACCCACAGCATATTTTTCTTGCAGAACCATCCTAATTATTGATGATACTATGTTAGCACTTTTAAGGAAAAATGAATTTTGAGTTCTGACGGAATGCTAAAGTATTTTCTTTCTTGCATTTCTTTTGATTTCTTCGTCTTCTTCATTTTTTCCTGCAGTTGGTGAGGCTGTGATACTAAGGACATTATCTTATCAAGAGGCATGGGAAATGGTAAATTTGAGCATTCTTCCTATGACTGTCAAAGTTATGCCTAATCATTAGCTGCTTTTTCTTTAATATTAAGTTCATGTGATTCTGCAGTCATATTTTGGAGCAAATGTTTTGCATCCCCGAACTATTATTCCTGTCATGCGTTATGATATTCCAATCATGATAAGAAATATTTTCAACCTCTCTTCACCTGGAACAATGATCTGCCGTCCTATAAATGGGGATGAAGATGTCCAGAAATTGGACACTCCTGTCAAAGGTTTTGCGACAATAGACAATGTAGCCCTTGTGAATGTTGAGGGGTGAGCCATCTCATGGTATTTTATATTCATTTATGTGCTGTAGTTATGTGTTGTTCTTCAATTTTTTTCTTTCATTCTTTTTTTTTCCTCGCTCTCTCTTTGCAGAACTGGAATGGCTGGAGTTCCTGGTACAGCTAGTGCCATTTTTGGTGCTGTCAAAGATGTGGGAGCTAATGTCATTATGATATCTCAGGTACATCCTGCATATTTGGTTTGATGGTTTTCCTGGGTAATATGGATACTGAGTTTGATGTTATCTAATGAAGGCTAGTAGTGAGCATTCTGTATGCTTTGCTGTGCCTGAGAAGGAAGTAAAAGCTGTGGCAGAGGCTTTGCAGTCTAGATTTCGTCAAGCTTTGGATGCTGGACGCCTTTCGCAGGTGATCTTTTAGATTTAACTGCAGTACTGGACCTGATTATTAACAATTAATATGATATTTTTATGATTTTTACCATGTTCTTTTTTTATTGTTTGGTATAGTGGTATAGGATGGTAAGGTTTCTTGTTTTCTCATTTCTAGGAAAAGTGTTATGAGTCCAATAAGCAGAGTAACCATGGAAGAAAAAGAGACAACAATTTTTTTTCCCTAATTCATGTTTCCAACTTTTCTTCTCTTGGAACTTTGAATTATTTTACTTACATCCCTCTCAATTTCAAATATGAACTTGTTAATGTGCTTAGTTCCCTATTCATAATCATATGCTAAATTCTTAGCTCGTTCGTTATTTTACAATCTGGGTTTTATAATGTTCTTTCTGATTTTACATGTAAGATATTTTGTTCAGCGTACTGTTTTGAAATATTATTTACTAACACTTAATTTCTTAAAATAAATTGAATCTTCTCAGGTTGCTATCATTCCAAATTGTAGCATTTTAGCAACAGTTGGCCAGAAAATGGCTAGTACTCCTGGAGTCAGTGCTAATCTATTCAATGCCCTAGCTAAGGTAAAAGCATGTTATATTTTATTTTAAATTAATGGTGTTTACTTTCACATGTCCTCCTACACCAGGTCTTATTTCTTTTTTGACCCCTTTCCATTTTTCCTATTAATGTTTGAACAACCATTTGAGTGCAGGCTAATGTCAATGTCCGTGCCATAGCTCAAGGTTGCTCTGAGTACAATATTACAGTGGTAGTCAAACGTGAAGATTGTATAAGGGCTTTAAAAGCTGTTCATTCAAGGTTTTATCACTCAAAAACCACTATAGCAATGGGGATTATTGGACCTGGGTTGATTGGTGCCACATTACTTGACCAGCTCAGGGATCAGGTGCATTATAAGTTGTCATATAAATCTTTATTAGTCTACTTATCTGTTGGCAAGACGCGGACTTCCAAAGTTGACTCCTTTCCTTCCTGGTTCTTCCCCTTCTTTGTCACAGGCTACTGGGGAAATAATCTTGATGATTTGAAATCTTTTACTAAAGAGGAAATTCTTAGTTGATTAATTGCCAACTTCTAAAATATACCAAAAAGATCAAATGTTTGCTCCTACACTTCTGCTAGGGTAGGAAGAGGGACAGTGATAAACACGAGAGTGGGGTCGTGTGAGTTAAGACCACACTGATTTTTCCAAACATTTTAGGTGGTGACCCCATTAAAATATTTTAACTGATCTCACTGAAATTGTTCCAAAGTCGCAAAAATTTAATTGATTTTATATTTTTTATCTTAAACATTTAAAATGTCAAGTGACTTTTAGGTTTTGTTTCAACTAATACTTTCAAACTTCCATGTTTTGTACATATTTAGGTGGTATTTTCGCTAATTATTCTAAAATCTTCCATTGAGATTGCTGAGATGTCTCTAAGTTTAATTTTATTTACACTACAATTTCAAAGTATAAAATCACCTCAAAAACAATAATGCAACAATATTACGACTATCTATGAACTAGAATTTCCTTTGTGTTTTCTATGCATGTGTCTTATGCTTACATGAAATATTTTTAATGAATAATATTTTGTTAATCTTAATATCATTTTGAAGTTTCTAGAATTTATTTAATGTAATATAATGCTTGTGGCTTCAGCAGTTCTAGCAAGAAATAAACAAGTACGACTGGTAATTTATCTAAAACTGGGATGTATGAAAGCATATCTAACTGGGGATTTTGTGGTTGCATAATGATTGCAACTCGACATCAAGGTCATAGTACCACATGTATTGGGAATTCTGACTTGCATGCGGGATAAGCATAGTAGTCGCATGATGAATACAGTCTCAAAATGTTTTCAAAATGAAGATAGATTTTGCAGTTGGGTTCTTAACTCCATATATGAGATCAGGCATGTTAACAGTGATTTCTACTGGTAGAAGATCTGATATGGGAGGACATCTTTGTTGTCTGTTATTTTCCTAGATGAATTGAGATGGATAGACTTTTTACTTTTTATTGTGTTCAGAATTGATTCTGATTTTTTTATGCTTGTGCAGTTGTTGCAATTATACCAAATGCAGGACTAAGTTAATATAGATATGTTTTAGCTTAAAGACAGTCATGGTATCATCTACATAGATCCCTCTTAAACCTTTCTGATATAAATGGTTTGTGCTTTTTCTTTTTCAAGTCTGTGAACTCTGCCTTGCAGAGGATAATGAAGTATCTTATGGGAGACACACTAGAGCCTAGAGGTTCTGATACGTTCAAATAAATTGGGATTAGTTAATGGAAATGTTCTTGACACTTTCTTTTGATATCCACTTAACATTGGTAGCCATAGCTGTCTCTTCAAATTCAACAACATTAGTCCGGTTTCAAGTTATAGATACACTATAATTCAATCTGAAATATGTTAATTTCTTTTGCAGGCAGCAGTCCTTAAGGAGGAATTTAACATTGATTTACGTGTGATGGGAATCACTGGATCAAGAAGAATGCTTTTGAGTGAAGTGTAAGTCATTAGCTCCGTGCTTCCATGTCAAGTTCTTGATTGTATAATACCATGCATAAGACTATTTCGATATAACATAGTGAGATCCTTCCCGAAAACATCACTTTGACTTGCTTGCCTTACAAGCTAAGCTACACCACCGCACCTTTAGATAGAGATGTTCATTTAGTCAACCCAGGACCAAAGTTCACGAATATTCCATTCTAAATAAATTTTGTTTTTCAGTTCACCATATCTTTATCAAATTAAGTTAGACTAGATTTTCAGGAACACTTCAAATAAATTCAGGAATATAAATAGATTGATATTCATAATCCCTTACACAATAAAGTGATCCCTTTTGTTTCATTGAAAAAGAATCTAACCAAATAATGAATACTGTATCCATGATGTTAACTCTATAGAGATCAAGGAAAGAGACATGCAGGAATGAGACCTGATGTGAAAGCCCCTGTATGATGGCAGTTCTATATTTTTCTGGCTATTATAATTTGGACTGAGGACGTATCAGTTGAATGTATCATTGTTGGGGTCCAAACTTTCAATCCCTTGAGTCCATGACTGAACTATGTTGGCTCTTCCTTATCCAAACCCTTCTCACTCTATCTTAATAATGCCAGATAGTTTCTGCTTGGGTATGCTTATCTCCACCGGAGACAATTTACTGGTTCATTTTGACCAGATTTGTTCTGCTAACCATAAACATGCTGAAGTTACTTGTATGTGAGTAATATTGTAAATTCCTCTGAATATGACTACAGTGGAATTGATTTGTCGAGTTGGAGAGAACTTACAAAGGAGAATGGTGAAGTGGCTGACCTGGAGAAGTTCATGCACCATGTGCATGGAAATCATTTTATTCCAAATACTGTTTTGGTAGATTGTACAGCAGATTCTAATGTTGCAAGCCATTACTATGATTGGTTACGAAAAGGAATTCATGTGATTACCCCAAACAAAAAGGCAAATTCTGGACCACTTGATCAGGTAACATGAATTGTATTATGCTAATGCTTACTTGTATTCTATTTGGTTCCACTCTTTTTACTTCTAACGAAACTGTACATATGAATGTGACTTCTGTAATGAATCATCTGTAAGATTCGTTTGATTAAATTGAACAATTTAAGGAAAAGAAGATCTTGAAAGAGGTTGATGTCAAGGCCTCTATAAAATTTCACCGTTTATTGTAAAATCATCTCTCTTTTATATTCTTCCTTGTTCATCATCTTCATTTCATGTCTTATGGTGGGGTTTCAATGATCTTTTCTGTATAAATCCAGTATTTGAAGCTGAGGTCTCTTCAACGTCAATCTTATACACATTACTTTTATGAAGCAACAGTTGGAGCTGGCCTTCCAATAATTAGTACATTAAGAGGTCTCCTTGAAACTGGAGACAAAATCCTGCAAATTGAAGGAATTTTCAGGTAACTCTTGTTTACTTGGTCAGTGGCCAGAAAAACTAGCACAAGGACTAATATAAATGCTTCATCAACATTCCTTTTAATTTCTTAAGTTGTTTTCAGTCTATATTTCAAATTGTCCTTTTGATGCTATCCTGCCCATAATTTGTTGTCACAGTGGAACCTTGAGTTATATTTTCAACAACTTCATAGGCGCAAAATCGTTTAGTAATGTGGTGTCAGAGGCAAAGCAGGCAGGCTATACTGAACCAGATCCAAGGGATGATCTATCTGGAACAGATGTTGCCAGAAAGGTAATGCATGCCTAAAATTATTTTCTGTTAAACTGATTCATTGTTCTGAAAGTTTGTACTCAAATGTCACCACTTGTTTGTCCACATCCATTCAACTTCTTGTCCATGTATGTACTAGGAAATATGCCTAAATTTTTTTTTGTTAAACTGATTCATTGTTCTGCAACTTTGTACCAAAATGTCACCACTTGTTTGTCCACATCACATCCATTCAACTTGTTGTCCATGTATATACTGGGAAATATACCTAAAATTCTTTTTGTTAAACTGAGTCATTGTTCTGCAAGTTTGTACTAAAATGTCACCACTTGTTTGTCCACGTCTGTTCAACTTCTTGTCCATGTATGTACTGGAAAAATGTATCGGAAAATAGACTTACTCACTGAAGGGTGATTAAGTCAGGCTGTGAGTTTAAGTGGTTAATAAAATTTTATTAACGGGCCAGTGGATGTACTTCATTATTTTCTGATACTCTGATTTGATGGGTTAGAAGATCCTTAAGGGCTGATTTCATTGTCAGCAACAAGCAATTGGTGTGAAGGAGTTTCGTGTGATAGAGAATTAGGCAATAGGCAGGATGACTTACTATTACCTTATTGCTTCTGCACTGCACTTATCCATTTCCTTTCACTAAATTCAATTTGCTTATGTAGGTGATAATTCTAGCCAGAGAATCTGGTTTAAAGTTGGAACTTTCTGACATCCCCGTTCAAAGTCTTGTGCCTGAACCATTGAAAGTAAGATCTTATTATTATTATTATACTGCACCAGGCTTAAGATACTAGTTTGTCTTTGGTATGATGGTTTTAATTATTGCTTCAGGCCAGTGCATCCGCTGATGAATTTATGGAGAGGCTACCCCAATTTGACCAAGACATGGCTAAGGAAAGACGAGAGGCTGAGGATGCTGGGGATGTAAGTAAATGCTTGCCTGTCTCGCTATTTCTAAATTATCAGAATTCTAGCTGGAAATTTGATTTGTACACAATACTGGATTCATCCAATGATTCAGATTCAGATTAAATCATGCCAATAGCTTGGACCTAAAATCTCAACCACATCCACGGAAACTGTGTTTGCGTAAAACTTGAAGAATCCATGGACAACCAAGAGAAAATTGAAACCAATCATTTAGGTGTTACATTGCCTTAGCTTTTAGGATGTTTTGTGGGTATTTCTTATCTATGATCATATGATGATGGCTTCTGATTCTTGTAATGGCTTGCAATTGCAAGAAAAGGTTACGGAGGCAATAGTAATTCAATTCTTGTCATGCACCCTTACTGAACTTTAATTAATTAAAAAGAAGCATAGCCGCCCTCTCTGAAATGGACCTATTTTGATGGTTCTTTTTCTTTTTGCTTATTGTAATGTAAAGGTCTTGAGATATGTTGGAGTGGTGGATGCGGTGAGACAAGAAGGGCGCGTTGAGTTACGAAGGTATAAGAAAGATCATCCATTCGCACAGCTTTCAGGTTCTGATAATATCATAGCTTTCACTACTAAAAGGTACAAAGAGCAGCCTTTAATTGTTCGTGGGCCTGGCGCTGGCGCTCAAGTGACAGCAGGAGGAATATTCAGTGACATATTGCGATTGGCCTCATATCTAGGTGCTCCATCATAATAAACTTGGTTTTTTCCTTTTCTTTATCTAGGCCTTAGTTTGTGTTTTCATTAGCTATAGTTATTTATCCTAGTGTATGCCTTGCAAATAGGAATGTTTCTTAAAACATTAAATTGCTTAAACAACTCCTTTGGGCTAGAGTAATTTGGCAACCATCTGTTCGACTTTTCTTTTCTTTTTCTTGCCCATGGTCCTGTAGCTCACGAAAATGTTAAATGTAATGCTTTAAGGAATGCTCCACAACAGTTCAATAAGATGCTTGCATTTTGTTTATAATCTTGAGCTATTTTTCGATATTTTAGCCTCTCTGTTTCCATGAGGTGATTAGTAAGTGTCAAACTTTGAACTCTTCCTGCAAATTGCATTACTCTTTGCTTGATGTTTCTCGACTACAGTTCAACATTGAGGTTAAAAGCCATTGAGTTCCATCCAATTATTGCTATATGAGGTATTTTTATTTGCATTGTATAGTATGTAACATGTATGTGTAGCTGTTGAGTTCTGTGGTGGCAAACTAGACGGAGTCAGTTATAGGGATCCGGCTACGGTGAAAAAATATGCTAGGCATGCTCAATTGGGTGAAATTTTTGAGTTGGATCGTGCTACTTTGAAATCTGATGATGTTTTTATTCTAAGAATTGAACCAAGCCGAGCAACAATTCCATACATGTGTGAACGTATCCGGAAATGTTCTTCCTTATAGGCCAAATTACCCGTAATTTGATTGCTGAACATTTCAATTTATAAACATTGTTGGATTGATTATTTCAACTTGCAAAGCTCTTATCCAACTGTTGAAAATTATGCAAATTGTTTATGTTAAAGAACACATTAAGAATCTCATTTATTCAACATCAGTTGGGTAATAGAAAGACATGTTAATTTACATTTAGCAAGTGTAATTTATAAATTGAATTACCTGATAGGTCATGCAATTTGTAGAATTTGTACGTTCAACGGACCAAATTAAACAGTTTTAGAAAAGTTATTTGTACCATTGGTATCATTCCAATCTAAATATAACCAGACAAAGTTCTTGCCTCGGGGCCAATCAATATCACGATCTTCAGGACAAACGTTGAGTATTGTCAGAGCAATTTCTTTATCTGTAGAGGAACTTGTGTAAACCTAATTCCTCATTAAAGTTTCAGCAGACTAAGAAATATGGATTTTGTATCATATTTTCATTATCATGGTGGATAAAAAAAAACCATGATTTTTACCCATGTTTTAAATTTATTGGAATTTTCTTCCAAAAAATTTTAATTAGTAGAAAGGCATCATTAGCTTTAACTTTGAGAATGAAATCATTGAAGAAAAGCTTCGACTGTTGACTCTTTGTTCAAAAGTCTGCAAGAGCTCTAAAAGTAATTACATCCTCCATGAGTTAGGATGCTCGAGACGTCAATCTCAACATTTTTATCATACATGCTACAGATCAACAGTAATTTTTTTTTTGGGGAATCAAATAAGTGTAATTCAAGGAAGTTACCGAGTTGTTTGCTGTTTCTTTCTATCAATTTATTTTTGGACTAAGGTAAAACTGTGGATCCCTAAAAAACTTTGTAATAATGTCTGCCTTCTGAGCTGAAAGATCAGTGTTCTCCAGGATAAACTCTTTGGATGACTTAGCAATTGCTTCAATTGAACCAATAGCTTGAATAAGCTGAAACAAAAAACGGTCATATTGGAAATTAAGGATTTAAATTCAAGAACAGACATATTTTTGGAGATCTATAATCACATTGGTTATTTCAAAGAATGTCAATTGCAAAGCAAGAATCAGCCATATGAAGATCCTTTAGATATGAAGTATTTGACATTTCTAACTTAAAAGCCACTACTTAATTCAATGAGAACTTGATTTATGTTAATAAAATTTATAACTTAAAAGCCATATAAACTAGTCTTGCATCACTTGCTATAAAACAGTATCACTGAGAAAAACTGATTATTTCACAGAACCAAACAACGAAACTGTCAAGCAGATGCTGTGTCGAAACTCATCAATATGCTTCTACACTTCCACAATATTGTGAACTATGTGTTGAAACCCTTCAAATGTCAAAACCTTAATTACCATAAGCATGCCACGAAATAAATTTTTCTTAGTTAAAATTTCCAGAAGAATCAGTCTGGGACATAATTAAGTTCGCATTTCTCACTAGATAGATAACAGTCATTCTAAAATTGTCCACGTCATCGTCATTTATTCAAAGAAATATAATCATCCTATATTCATGAACTGCCAACATTTTGCTAGGCATATCAGATTATGAACAAATGGACGATAGATTATAATGTGAAGTTTATTGAAAGCTGACCCATTGCTTAAGATAATACAAAATGCACGGATACTTTTAAGAAGAAAAATTAAGGAAGAAAAGATAGAATTACCGCATTTGCATCATGACTATCTATCCCTGGTATGGATGTGATCGCTCTAGTGAAAATATCCATGCCTTGCACAGCTTGCTTCCTCTTCACCGGGCAGTTCGAAAAAAATTAAAGTTGCAGTTCAACAATAACGGAAATAAATAGTTGTGGCTGATAAGATTACTAGCAACTAATATCAAGTAGAATGAGAGTGAATTACACCAACTGACCTCAGCCTTCAACTTTGATATAACATCCTGCTTCTTGCATGCTACAATAGAAAGCGTACATTACTGCTATGCTACATGATTTCAGACGATTGAATGATTTGTTTTATAAGCAATCTCAATTTTATTAAATTATTAAAGGACTGGGAAAAACTTATCAAAGTCAACTAAACCCGAGCCAATATGCCACCTGATATACCAAACCTATCTCCAATTTGATAGGTGAATATAACAAACACCAAACAAACAAACAAACGGAAAAATGTCTCTTGAGATAGGAGAATGCAACTATGAAAAACAGAAAACCAAACAATAAAAGATCAAATCCAAGGTAAAAAAGAAGCAGCAGCAGCATCAATACCCTTTTTAGTTGCTCTTTAGTTAATTAGTTATAGGAATGTACTTGAAAATTAATTTTGATATAGTTTTTGAAGTGAGACCATCTTTTGGGGCATTTTAAAGTGAGATTTTAGTTGTAGGTCTCAAAAACAATGGTTGAAAATGCCACTGCTGGTAATTGTTTTTCCTTGTATTTTACTAAACACCCTATTTCAGCAATCATGCAATTGACCAATGAAAACATGAAGCCTAAGCTCACCAACAGGCAATTAACCTAAATGAATATTATAAATTAAATGAAAAACGTATGTATGATGTTCATGTCCAATTTAAAATTCCTCTATCCAAATGCAATTGTAAGCAGCTATTTGCAAGGAAGCTCGTGCAATGTGATGTTACCCCCACGGGAAAGTGCTATCTTAACAATCTTTTCAAATCCCATCTCTAAGTCTTGAACTGGCACAAAAGTTGGCCTGCCAACCTCCATTCCATGCCTTCAAATTAGACATATCCAAATCAGACTCAGAGTGACAAAGAATTCAACTAGAAATATTGTTAACCTCAAAAAGGATCAATTTCAGAACAAATTTCAACTCACTTGAAATAAGAGCGAACAAATGAATCATTCTTCTCCTTAGTTGGAAGAGATACAACAACATAAAGGTTAGCAAACTGCGACTTTAGTTTCTTAACCCTGTATAAATTAGACAATGTCAAGTCAAGTGAACAAGACTACTATAAAACACAGCAATAGATCATCTAAGAACAACTACTATGTTACCTGCTAAAGATTGGCATGGAATTCTCACAATCCCATTTAGTCACAAATATGAATGCCACTGACAAGCCCCCACAATTGAAAATGCAGTCCTAATTATTTAAAATAGAGGAATGGAATTTACATTAAACTAAAAATACATAAATCCACTAAAGCAAATTATATATATAAAAAAAGAGTAAGGGCATTTTTATTTCACATTTGAAATGGAAATGGATATCTAGGTTACGGAAAATCATATTCCATTTTTATTTTTGAACTAACTAAAAGAAGATTTAATATAACAAAATCAAGTTAATCGAATTATTTAAAAATGCCATTTCCCCACCTAAAATCAAGCCAATCGAATGTAAAAATATCGTAAAAAGTACGAATTTTAATTACAGATGGATTATTAAAGAATTGCAAACAAACATGCATATAGGAACATAATTACAGGGGAAATTGGAACAAAATTGAGGCGAAAGCAATTGGCAGCAAGAAAGGAGGAGATAAAATTGATGAAAGATGGATGTTGTTCATCTTTCCATTTGCTATTCATCATACAAACTCCAGCAGTTCCTGCAGTATATTAACCAAACAGCATTGCCTCAATCACAAAATTTCAAACACGACATTATTCAAAATCACTCCACAAAAAGGAAAATGTGTTTCTCAATTTTCTCAGCGATCAAACAAAATATAAGGCTACAGAATCCCTTACAGTTGTAGAAAAAAAGAGATAACATGTTTTCATTTTCCTACGACTTCTCACCAATCAAACAGATTAAAAACAAAATCAAACCGATCAAACAGAAGAGACTGAGACGTGAGAATCCAGGCACCTGAATTCGTGAAATTCGATGGATTTTGGACCGTTGGATCTCTGTAGATTGATTTTAAATTCGCCATAGAGCTCCGAAAGAGAGAGTTTAGTGTGTAGTGAGATACAAGAGGTAAACGAGTGAATCTTAATTGGCGCCAAATACAAAAGAACAACAATCTACCCTTTTAAAATATTTTTCATATTTTCGTATTTTCCCACTATTTTCATTTAACTAATTTTTAAAATTAGAACTAAATAATGCTGAATGAGATTTTTGTTGGAAAATAAAATATCATTTTTCGAAAATAAACAGAGCGTATTTATTATGTTCGATTTAATTATTTAATTATTATTATTATAATTATTGATATTCCTTTTTTTATTATTAAGCCTTTTGACGTAGTCAAGCACGCCTAACCTGTAAAATGTCAATCAAGTCCCTAGATTTCAATTTGGGCTACTTGTGTAATGGGCCAGTTCTTTTCTATCATCTTCCCTGCTATCAAACTAGCGAAGCACACAGTGTGATGATAGAGAATGGACACCAAGAAATCCAAAATCTCCACAGCCACCACCTCGTCCTCCTCCAGACGGTCTTCTACTCGCCTCTTGTATGACCGCCGCTACGGTTGGGTGTAAAAAAATTTCTCTCTCCATCTATTTCTGTTTGTATATGTTTGTTTATATCTACAGAAATATAATTAAGGATGATTAGTTTTACTAAATTGTTTTTTCTTGGTAGTTTTGATGAATGGAAAGACCCTTCAGAGGAAGCTCTAGCAGGTGGCCGCGGAATGTAAGGTTTCGTTTTTTCTTTTTATACTTTTTATCCATTTCCCTTCACCTTTCCCACATTTTTAGAAACCAATCAGAACCCCATAAAAGTCTTTAATTTTTTGAATTCATACTTATTAACCTTTTTCTTTGGTAATTCTTTTGAACTTCGTTGTACAGGTTCTGTATATTACCTCTAACAAAAGCTTTCCTCAATTCAGCTTCGCAGTCGGTATGTTGGCTTTGGCTTCTCTTTTATTTATAAAATACGTCTCAAGTGTTCTTTTTCCTCTTGAAAGCTTTAGTAAATCTTTTGTAAATGTCTATTTTTATTGTCTATTATGCAACTTCTGTGCATATTTAATTGATTTGTGAAAAGAAAACGGGTTTTAGCATTCTTGAGCTTAATAGAAAGGCTTTGCTGTGGATTGTTTGGGTCAATGGAGCTGAAGAATACCCCATCTTTTGTATGTAGGAGAATTATTATGAGCTGATAGTAGTCTTGGAGTAGAAATGAGCTGTTTGTGGTTGTAGAAAATTAGAACTACAGATTATGTACTCTTATGTATCCAAGGTTTACATATATATATATATAGTTTTTCCATTACCTACGAATGGGATCAATTTTTAGGAACCAGATAATACAAGCTTACGACTACTATTCAGTCTATTTCTTGGTTGCAAAATGCTTCAGCTTGAGGTTAATTCATGGTCTGTAATTAAGTTTTTTTTTTTTTTTTTTTTTTTTTTTTTTTTTTTTAACTTTTTAAAGGCAGGTTTAAGTATTTATTGTACTTATTATGTGATTCTTGGTTTAGACAGAGAATTCTGCCGACCTTTTCCACTTTTTCTTTCTTTTCCACAATTTAGGAATGCCAAAAAAAAGTCTCCAGTATCCATTTAATTCAGGAAAAAAAAAAAGTTATCCATAAATAGAAGCTTTGGCACATTATTTCTTTTCTAATAATAGTTTTGTGAGGATCTGTTTTAGACACTGTATTCATTGCCTTCTCAATTCCCATAACTAAGCAGTTGATGGTGAAGTTGTCCCCTTGTATCATTTGATTAATCTGCAATGATATATCTGATTTTGTCTTTAACGTTTTACTTATTCATGGGAGACGATGTCCAAAAATAAGAAAGAACAGTGAGTTGGATTAGCGGCAAAAGTGGGTGAATTAAGATTAGCTTGTAAGTTAATTTCTCTTGAAGCACTTAAGGCTAGAGCTCTGCTATGCTCTGGGATATCTACTTTATAATTGCAAACCTGGAACTTTGAAAAAATTGTCCAAAGCAAATATATTATAATAAACACTTTGATAAAATATATTCTTCTCCCCTCATATTTTCTGAAGTACTTTCTGTATTCTTCCTTGAGCTATTTCAAGAAGTCCCATAGTGCCAGAACTTAAGCCTATTTGTGGAAGTTAGACTGATGGTAACTTCAGAGATAAAAATAGCAATTCATTGCTTTTCTGGAATCAAGCAACTTAATTGTTTCTTAATGTAATCTTTGAGGTAATTTTTGCTACTGAATTTGAGGCACAAAAGGCCTTCTATCACGGATGGAGTATTAGCTTTATGTATCTCTGTGCATTGCTGATATATAAAAGACTTCTGTTTTCTCCATGAAATGACAAATTTGATACATGGTGTTTCAATATGCTTGAACTTCTAGTTGATTCTTGACATCTTCATGCATAACTGAATTCAAAAAATACATTCTGTTGTGCCAATTTTTCTGTCTTTTATAGTTATTTTTCCTAGTTAGGAATGCGAAGGAAAAAAAGTCAAAGGCTTTTTCACTCTAGAGAAAATAAAAATATAATTTTTCTCTCACATATTTCGTTCATCTTCTCGCAGATAAATGTTGCTGCAAATTTTGCTGTTAAAATCTTAGAAAGGCCAGATCTATTCTCCCCTCAGGCATTGCATACAAATCTTGACAAGCAGCTTAAAATTTTTTTGAAAAAATCGGATATGAGTTGTTCTGATCTCAATGGAAAATATCTATCACAAACTCCCACCTTCACTTCACAGCTACCGGTGGAAACCAGAGAATCACAGATTGCTTAAAATATGTGATTCCGTTCTGTTAGTTTTCATTATATCAACCTGTATTATGTGATGTCTTTGCCAGATTTATATGGATTCTTATGTCTAGGACACAATCTGGTTTGCTGGGTACACCAATATGTTAACTTTTCTGAAAGTTTAAGTTATGCTACTTAATTGACATTTGAGTTGATTACTTCTTGTAGAAGCATTTGGTCATTTGTGTTTTGGCAATGGGAGAAATTAATTGTTATAATATAAATTATGTGCATTTGGATTGCATTTACATAGGGCTGATACAAATTATGATGACTTGGTTTCAATTAAAAATTTGAAAAGTATCAAATTTATAATTAAATAAATAAAAAAATTCGAGCCTCATTTCCATCTGTTAGGAAACTGAGAAACCAGTTAATCTGTCCAATTTCAACAGGTATTAGTACTGTTGGACTGGTACCAGTTGAAAAAAAGAAAAAAAGAAAAAAAAAACAATATACATATCCAGTTTGTTTTAAATTTATCTGAACTGTTTGGTTAACAAACCATGAGCGCTCCTAAATACATATGATAAATTTATTAGTATACTGTTTTTCCAGCATTCATTTAGTTCACTATGAAATTGAAGGTTTGTGCATACTGGGAAATATAGAGAACTTTAGATGAATTCAATTTTCCTCCAAATTCTTTTAATTTTATCAATTTTATTCATATTCTCTCTGTACCATTTGTATCTAGAGGTAACATGATGACATGGCTATAAACATTGGTATACCTGGAGTGTCTTGGTTTGGTCATATATGATGTTTTCAAGCTGTAAATTTCTCATTACCAGGCCATTTCATTGCATAAGACATGATTTTGTAATTATGTTTCAATATCGAGTTCTCAGAGCAGATAGATTTGTTTATTCATTTTCCCAGTATTGATTCCTTTTTTGCTTGCAGTTGATGCTTTACCAGAGCAGACCTAAAACAAAAACCTGCAACTTAGTTGGAAGCATTTTCACAGGGGAAATTTTATCAATGGCCTCAGCCTCTTATTGGACCTCAACTTGAGGATATCTTTCTTTTCCCCTTTCTTTTTTTTGGGTAAAACGCTTCTTGTACAATGTAGTTTTACATGCATCAATCATCTTATATCTTCCTTTTCATAGTTGATATTGTATTAAAACAGGGTAAATAGTCAGTAGTCAAGAGAAGAAGTATTTTCTGAATTCATTATAATTGTATGGTCGGGCTTATGGATGATTGTCTGATCCATAGTACGCAGCTATTGCGGAATAAGACATAATATTTAAATTGTGATGGTAATATTTCTTTCAAAATTTTTTAATACTACAGTTTCGTGATTGTTTATTTACATATTAAGAATTTATTTACAACAATTAGTTAGAAACTTTTGAAAATAATATGAATAATAAAATGTGAGGGTAGTTTATTATTTATCATAATTTTGAGGTCATAAAATATAAATTTTTTTTTCTTTATTCTATTCAGAAAAAATTCTCCTTTTTTTCAAATAAAAAAAAAATACTAGTGCCCTAAATAAAAGCGTGGCTCAATTGGGAACACCAAGGCAACTTAAAATTACTATTTCTTGTCAAACCCAATATCCTACGATAACCACCAAAATTTGCACCAAAAAACCAAAATCTTTTATCAAAACATCACACCAGCGACATTTTTACATGGCAAACTCTCTTGCTTCCACAGCAACAACAACAAAAACTAAAACAAAACCAAAATCAACAATCAGAGCTACTTCTAGTGGCTCTCGTTATCTCACACCCTCTACTTGCCGCTTAAAATGCGTACCCTTCTTCCCCTTAGACCGCTATCAACATCACCACCACCTCCGCCATGTTTAACGTCCAATTACCACTTTTCTCCTTGTACTTCATTTCTTTATAGTTTCAGACCCAACAGGCGTTTTCACTTTCTTAGTCCTTGTTCTTCTCTTAAACAGTCCAAGAAACAACAGACTCTTCAAAAAACTAATGCTCCTCAAAGCCTGAGGTGGTTCTTGAATCCTAAAGGTGGTGGTGGTGATGATGATGAGAAGGTTAAAGGTGATGGTGGTGAAGGACTGGAAGGGGATACTGCTGTTAAGGGTACCATTTTGGCTGGAGTCCTGTTGGTTGGTGTTGTTGGTGGGTTTGCCGCTGTTGGTTATATTTACAAGGACCAGATCAACGCTTTCTTGAATCAGTTTTCTGGGTTTATAGAAGGTAATTTTTTTTGTGGGGATTCGATGTATCTCTCGGTGTTCTTCATCAATTTGCTATTTGTCTAATCTATTGGTGTTGGTACTTTGTCTAGAACATTCCGTGCTGTGTTCAAGAATTCAATTCCCATTTAGGATTTTTATGGGAAGTTTAGTATCTTGAACCTTTTTTTCTTTTGGGAAAGGGATTTCTTTTTATTGGACAGATGCGTTTAAGATTCTTTGTGAAGTTCTGTTGCATTATTATATGACATTAGTTAATTTTCTGTAGAATTTTGTGTGGATTAAAAGGGTCGGTAGCTTGGTATGGAGTTGAATTCCAATGAAGTTAAGTTTTCCAAGAATTAAAAACCATCTTTTATTTTATTTAGAATTGATGTTTATTTTGTGGATATTTGTTTTGTATATTTCTTATTTGTTTTATTTGCGATCTTTATTTTTTTGAAATTACTGGAGTAAAGTGTGAATTTTGATATTAGCAAATGCAAGCATTGTTATTACAAGAAGTACTTGCTTTCATTCTTATAGTGATTAGATCGACTGTTTTTTGTTGATATATTCTGATTATGGCAGTTTAAACCCATTTAAGAACTTCTAGTGTGTTTTCAGCTTACAGGATGGTACTAAATTTTGAGCCTTTTACTTAGGGATACTTTTCAGTAAGATCTAGTAGTGCTAAAACCTTATTGATCCCTTCAGTCAATTGAGCATCTACTTCTAACTTCTTAGTGTCGCAACTTGGACATGCCCTTTCTTCCTCACTAATGCATTTACTGGCTTATGGGGGAATATGGCCAAGATTTTTTTTATTCCTTGCGTGTTACTTTCTTGTATTTCTAAATATTCATTGACAATTCTCATCTCTATGGAAACATTTTATGAATTCATTTGCAGATTGTTCTCTTAAACTTGGTGAAATTTTATGATCCATTTGGTTGCTTCACACTTCTCCTTGTACCTTCTTCTCTTGCTCCATTGAGTGACATTGTCCTTGTTCTACCTATCCCTTTACATAGCAAAACCAAAGCACCAAAAATGATCTCTTTGAGGGGTTGTTATACTGGGGAAAAATTTAGTGCAATTCTTCTGATAGAACTTAGATTATTGTCATATTTGACGAATCATGTTGGTCTCAGTTAGAGGTGAAGGGTCGTATATTGAGGAACTGTTAAGCAAGATTTTGTCTTACTATTATGCCACATATATTGTCCAAGATATTCAATATGAAAACTTTAGTTTTTCCCCCTTTGTGGATATACTTTTAGATACTGCTAGAGCATATAAAGGAAAGTTTATTATTGTTTTATTTCCTTGTTATGGTATGCTCTTGCTAGAAATTCATATGGTTCTATCTTCAACAGGTTATGGACCAGTTGGATATGCTTTATTTGTAGCAGTTTATGCAGGATTGGAAGTAAGCATTTTATATTTTGCAGCGTCTTGTTCTCTTGATTAATTTGTAGCTTTTCATAAAATTTGCACCCACTTGCAATTCGTGGAAGGAAATTTACTTTTTTTTTTCCAATTAAGTAATACCCAAAAAGACTGAAAAATTGTGGTTTTCGCCATTATACATAAGAAAAGGTAAAATATTTATTTTTAAATCTCACATAATTTGTCCCTGAAGAATCATTTAATGTTGCATTTGCCCTAAATTCCATGTCCACAATTGTTATCATGTGGCACTAAAACTGTAATTTTTGTTTTATTGGCTGCAACTGACGTTTAAATTACCTGTGCCTCATTAGATACTTGCAATTCCGGCAATTCCTCTAACCATGTCGGCAGGTCTTCTTTTTGGCTCTTTAATTGGCACCATTATTGTCTCTATAAGTGGAACAGTAAGTTGGGTTGTATGTTTGCATTTTTTTCAAACACAGAAAAAATCTCGAACTTATGTTGGGAAGTAGATGTCATATCATTTTTCCCTTTTCAGGTTGCTGCAAGTGTTGCCTTTCTAATTGCAAGATATTTCGCCCGTGAGCGTATTCTTAAGCTGGTTGAAGGAAATAAAAAGTTTCTTGCCATTGACAGAGCAATTGGTGAAAATGGATTTAAAGTTGTTACCCTTCTTCGATTGAGCCCTTTACTTCCATTTTCCCTGGGCAATTATTTGTATGGATTGACATCTGTTAAGTTCGTCCCATATGTTTTGGGAAGGTTTGGTTATTGCTCACCCTGTTAGGTTATTTATAAAGTTGCTTGCTTACTGTAAATTTTATTATGAGATGTCCCTTTAGTCTTGTCCGGGGATTGATTGCATGGTTGCTGTATCTAAGCATCTGCCATCTTACACATCCGTTTACTTGTGAATTTGTGTAATTTGTATCTGTTTTGCTTAGAGTATGTGGGTGTATGATTTTATTTGTACTGTCATGTGAAGCCGATAATGTTTTCTTGTCGTCTGCATTGTTACTCTTTGTACTATCGGTGTTCTAATTTGCATTCCTCTTTCTTTCCCCAATTTCTCTCTTGTTAGTTGCAGATATGCTAAATGATATTCTGGTGATGGGTAAATAACTGGAGCATACATTTTGCTTTGTAACTTACTTGGCTAGGTTTTCAATGACATGTTATCATTTCAATTGGTCTGAATTAACGAAATCGTAAAATCTGAAATTCACATGAAGTTGTTTAGAAGTTCTGGAGTACCTTTACAACAGTAACCAAATTTGTCTAGGACTTGGTAAAACGTTAATCTAATAGTATTTCCTAACATTGGTGGCTCAAAATTTTAAGATTCTTATGTTTGCATGAAACTTTTGAAACTCATTTTTCATTGGTTTGTTATTAACTGTATCTAATTATATGCACAATCTTGTGGAAATATATCCTGCTAATTCAGATTCAGTTGTCACACAGCTGGTTGGGGATGCTTCCAGGGACATGGGCTTATGTGAGTGCTGGGGCATTTGGTCGTGCAATTATTGTGAGTTGGTTCTTACTTTCTGCATTGCTGTGATTTCTGCTTGTATCCTCAGAGTATTTCAAAGTTTATCTTTATCTGTTCAATTATTCATGATATATTGATATTTGTATTATGTACCTGTCTGACACTAGAAATGAGAATAAAAAAACAAGGCAAAATAATTTGTCAAAGACTCAGATGTATTAGTTATATCTAGGAGCCTCTGTTATCCACAAGTTGATTACTGCGTCAGGAGCGTGGCTGAAGGACATATACTAGGAACAGAATCACCTCAGTTACTCCACAATCTGCTTGATGGAGTGTAGGATGCAACACTATCAATAAAGCTTCCTGCCACAGGAGTGATAAGTTTGAAGACTGTAGAATATTTATTGCCTTAGCTTACTCCTAAATAATAAGCACACTTTGTGCTAGAAAAATATATAGAACAATTCACATGGTGAACATGGATTATCTCATTTTGGTAAAACTGTAACTTTTTAAGTTAAATGGGAGAGATTATTAATGCAAGGTTGGGGTCTGACCTAATTTGTTTGATTGTATTCAAATAAAACAATAAATTATCCCCTATGATAACAGGGAAAACTTGTTGTCGACCTTGTTAGGTAGCTTTTAACTCTTCCCAAGTATAAAGTACTAAGGTAAAAATTTCCTAGTCTTAGTTAGAATTTACCAAGTAGTTTCAATTGTATAGATTTATTGTCTGTTAATGCAATTGCAACTTTTAGCATTTATTGTACAATGTTGAGTTTTGAACGGCTGCCAAAATTATCAGAATGAGTTACATATCATTCTCACTTGCAAGTTACAACTTGTCTAGACTTAACGTTGTACTCTTCTTCTTCCCTTGCAATCTTCATTGTCTACCATTCTCCATAAACACTATTAACCTGTTTCTGCATTAGATAATATTAAACTTTTCGTGCTTATTTGATTTTGCTCATTGTCCTCAATAGCTTTAAATATATGCCCTGTGCTTCTTTTAAAAATTTCTTCTTGTTCTTTTCAATGAGGTCTTGCATCTTAGAAACTAGTTTTAGTGAATTTCTTGGTTGATTGCTTACTAGCAAATGGTGATCCAATATAGAATTTTCAGTTGAAATAGCATTTGAACATTACTCAGGTTGAATAGAGCAACAAGATAATTTTGTTCATGAAATTTTTTTAACTTCGATGTAAATCATAAGCAGAAATGAATTAGTGGAATTCTTTGAGAGGAGTGTTTAAGACTTTGTCATAGGTTTACCGTTTTCAATATCGAAGTTGAAATTATTAGTGATCATCTTGCATTCAAGATTACAAATAGTCTGATTCCATTGCTTCTACATTGACAATAACATTGCATACGATGTTTCAGCAAGATGAATCCGATATTGGATTAACCGGAGGAAACAATTCACTGCTGACTCTTGGGCTGGGATTGTTGGCGACAGGATTGGCTGCAGCGTACGTGACAAGGCTTGCTAAGGTAAATGAACAACAACAAATCTATGCCTCAAATGTTATATCCTGGTGGATGTCATAACAATAAAGA
This sequence comes from Jatropha podagrica, assembly GCA_947857235.1. Classification (NCBI taxonomy): domain Eukaryota; kingdom Viridiplantae; phylum Streptophyta; class Magnoliopsida; order Malpighiales; family Euphorbiaceae; genus Jatropha; species Jatropha podagrica. The sequence goes on along the minus strand of CANUEP010279610.1, from coordinate 47,895 downwards.
AACTGGTATTTTTATGTCTGATTATTTGTGTTTTATGTGCAGGATGCTGTAAAAGATATCGAGTAGAATCAAGAAAATAGGCTGTACCAAGTAATGTAATTGAATTGTAACATTAATGTAAATTCTTTTTGTATCATTTATAGGAAAACACCCCTTTCCCTCTTTTCCCCTCCCTGTAAAGTGGGGATCATTAGTTCTTAATTATATATAGTTAAATATTACAACTTTTCTTTTCTTTTCTTTTCTTTTCTGTTTTAAAATCTTCTCTTTCTGCAATTCTTCGGCTGGGGTCTTCTATTACTTAGATGTGTGGACAGTGGAGCTTGGGCTTGTTTGTTATAGATACCGGTACCAGTTTTTCTGTCTTCCATTTTCCTTCCCTTCATATTTTTTTTCCTTCAAAATGATATTCATTTTAGTTATAACTATTTAAACATAATAAATAATTATTGAATATTATTAAAAAATTAATTAATCTTTTTTATTAATATAACAATAATTAATATTTTATTTGTGTATATTGCTTTCTATACCTTATCAATTTTATTTGTATTTTCTTAGTTATCTTTATTAATTGTTAATTGCAAATAATATAGTTAAAAATTACAATTTATATTCATTCTTTCTTAATTATTTAGTTTCTCGGCTTCATATTTGTTATACTAAATAATCTTTTTTTTTTTTTTTAATTTTTCATTAGCTGCTAGTGAAATGTTGTTATTATCCCTAATAAATAAATACTCATGTTAGTAGTATAATATGTAAAAACGCATAAAAGAGTAAATTTCTATTTAATCTCCCATCTGATTAATAATGCACATGACAAAAACTCGAGATATATAATTAAATTGCCAACATAAAAATTTTAACTAGTGTTTTTTAATATAACTGGAGAATTAAATAGTAATTTACCTTAAAGCCTAATGGGCTGTTTTAGATTAAGATTGTATTAGATTTTAAAAAGAAATATTGAATTTGATAAATTGAAGATTCTTCTAAGATTTCGATATAAAGTTTTCATAAAATTGATGGGATTTTTTTTTTATAGACTTTGATAGAATTATAATGATGTTTATATCCAATCAAGATTAATCTTAGAATCTAATTGAACAAATTAAAATATTTTTAAACACAATTGAAAAATTAAAAACCAATGAGGGATAAAAAGTGTGTTATCTTTTCCAAAATTATTTTTTTCTTTGTTAAAACTTTACCATCGGGATAGTGAAAAACATGCAATGTCTAGCATCGCCGCTGCCCATCTTGCTCTCCATAACAATCACGACGCGATCAGAAGATCACGAGCTTCTCACCCCTTAATTGAACACAGTAACCATTTAGGATGAGCAATGATTGGTTTTTGTTCGGTTATCAAAAAAATACAAATTGAAGTTTTGATCAACTAAGTTAACTAAACCAACTGAATTTATCTTCTGAAACAAATTGAATTAAATTGAATCAAATTAATCGGTTCAGTCAATTTTGACTAATTTTTTTTTCATTTCAATTCGACTTTAAGGACAACCAATCAATTTTTATGAAACCGACTTAAATTGAATAATAAATTCAGTTCAAATTGAATAAACTGAAATCGAAATGAGTCGGTTTGGTTAGTTTGGTTTTATCAATGAGTTTGAACACCCGTAGCAACCATCTTATTGGAAAATCATTGATGTAAATATATATTTTTTAATTTAAAAATCAAAAATTAAAAAAAATATACACCTAACATTCTAATATCCAATAAAAGTTTTCGGTTGAAAAATGGATTTATGAATGACTATTTTATTTATTTTTAACACTTTAAAATTCAACAAAATTAATAATTTTATAGAATTTTTTCAAATCAGTAATCATTTGAATATTATTAAATTTATATAGACTTTTAAAAAATCATAATTGAGTATCATTATATTTTTAGAGATTTTACAATAGTCTAAATTAAATATCATGAAATTTCAAAACAATCTATATTAAATTCCATTAAAATTTTAAAATTTTTTAAAATTTAACAGAGTCATAATCCAAAACATCATTAAAAACTATTACATATATATTAAATTAATATTTTTTTATTATTTCATCTTTAATTTTCTAAAAAATTTATATTAAGTATTATTTGAAAATATTTAATTAGTAATTTCTCATGTATATAACATATTAAAATAAAAAATAATATTTGCACACTAAAAGTTAAAGAACATACATTACATAACATAGTATATAAAATAAATTGTACCCTTAATAATTACTTCATATTTTAAAAAACAAATGCTACAGAAAATTTATCAAATCCCAACATTTATCAGTTAGGTGGTGTGATCAATATTTATCCATCATCAAATCAAATTACTCTTAATTTTGTATATAAGCCAAAACTAGGGACACCAACTTTTTTTGGCCTAATGCATGCATGCATGTGAGACTTCTTTCCGAGTGCATGTGAAGTTCCCTTTTGAGTGTTGTTGTGTCTTTCTCTTGTTGGTATTTTGATTATGACGGATCAAGATGAAGCTCTTGCAGAGAATATCGATAACTTGATGTTATCTAATGATGAAGAATCATCGATAGAGGTTGATACTGTAAATCCTCCGACACCTGAAACCGTACAATTCCCGTTCCGTTGGTCGATTGCTCACAGTTCATCGTGTGAATTACTGTGCAAAGAAAAGTACGTTGGCTAGTTTGATAATCATATGTTGGTTCTTTAGAAAATTCGTAATGGCCAAGATCCTTCCTCAGAGTCCTTGTTCTTCCCTGAAATAATGGGTTCAAATCCATGATTTACCAAAAGGGCTTATGTCAGACTCTATGGGGAAGCACTTGGGAGCTATGTTGCATGTAAACGGAAACGATAAGGGGAAAATTGATATTTAAAAATAATTTTACCCAAAAAATTAATATTTTATAGAAAAAAATAGATACACGGCAATATCTTTGAAATGCAAAAACAACTATGGCTAACAATTTTTCACGCATTATAAGTTTTGTTGAATAGGATCCCAACGATACATTTTAGGGTTTGACTGCATATATATATATATATATATACATATATAATGTGAAGGTTTAATTAATTAATTTGGCAAAATAAATATGATAACAATAAATTTAAAAAAAATTTACTAAAATATATAAAATAAAATTGCGCTACTGCTCATTTCAAATACTGTAATATAATTATGTAAATGCTCCATCTTATTTTATAAATTATTGAATTTACAATCATTTGCTTGTTAATTAATTCTAAATATCCTAATAATATAAAAAAAAGGGTTAATTCTCATAAGTCACATGAAATCTCTTGTGTCTTCTACAGATCTTGTTCTTAGATTCAATTCTTGTCAACTCCACTCCATCTCCAATAGGCAAAGTCACACACTTAGCTCCTTTTCTGCCATTCAAAACATTACCCAAAGGAACTCCACATTTTCTATAATGCAAATTATGCCTTACAATGATAGACCCACATGGATTAAGATTAATTTTTTCAATTAATTTGAAATTATCCTCTAATCTTCCATCCATAACAAGAAAATCTATGTTCTTGTAATGCATGACCACTTGGAAAATGTTTCCATAAACAAATTCAATCACATCTTCTAGATCTTGATGATTATTTCGAATATGGTTTTTGCATTTCTTGAAATCTTGATGATGAATAAGAAAGCAAATTAGTTTCCCTCCTATGTGCTTTGCTGCCACTGCTAGGGCCATTGTTAATGGTGTTATGCCTTCTGTTGTTATCTCCACCATTAATTTTGCTCTTTTGCCAGCTGCTAATGCTGAGATGAATTCCATGCATTTTGGTTCAATTAGGGTTTCGCTTCCATACGAAGGGTTATCTTCATTATTCCTTCCTGTCTTGCACTGCAACAAAAAAGATAGTATTAGTTAAAAGTTGATGGAAAAAAGTTCTATTAAATCGTCATACAAAAATTATTCAATTCCATAAACAGCTAAGGTGATCTACAGAATAATTAAAAGAGAAAAAATTTATAAATAATCATATTATCTGGATCTATTGAGTCAATAAAGAAAAAAGAAATGAAAAGAAAATGGATTAACTAAAAGTTTACCAGCTGAAGTGTGTCCAAATAAGCTTTCATGGCATTTTGAGGAGACCACTCCATTATGATTCAAGAACTTGAAATTGGGATGTAAAGAAGAAAGTACAAATCTAGGTTTCCGTCTCTCCAGAAATGGGTTATCACTGCAACTTATATATAGAAATAAGTATATAGAGTATAGCACTCTGTCTTTGCAGAAGGAACCAATTAGAAAGTTGCCTAGAAATCTGAAATTAACACATGTGTCAATGACAAAAGGGCAGGTGGCAGTATCAAAATATTCAAAGTGGCATAATTTGCATGTAGGTTAATACGTGGCAGATGATTAGCAATGGAGATCGTTAGGGAATTTGCTGTCTCATACTAAAATACAAAATAGGTAGATAGAAAGAGAAGGGCTTGTCACCATTGAACTTGCTGTCGCCAGGACACATGGAGACCAATCCATACGTCAAACACTTTGTCACTCCACGCACTTATAGCTATCCTGCACATGTAATATACGCGCCTTTTTCTTTTTCTTTATCTTTCTTTCTCTTTTGCTTTCTTTAATATCCAAATTGATTCCTATTTTAATCAGCAAAATTCACCAACATGCCATTCACAAAAAATTTTATTTTCATTTTACTTTCATTTATTAAATACAATTTCAATTCATAATACTATACTTAATAAATATTTTAATTTATAAAATTATTTTATTTAATACTTTCATCTCATAAAATTAAATTTATTAAACACTTATTGAACTTTAAAAATATAAAACTATTATATCAAAATTTATACTATTAAATATTAAAAAATATAAAAATTATTATTTAAAGAGTGGCGGTAGTTATTACTTTGAATATCAACATAATAAATTTTTAAAAAATAATTATTACTAGTATGGAGAAGTGTACAATATAAACATAATAAATTTTTAAAAATAATTAAAACATTTTTTAAATATTGACAAACTTTATAAATTCATATTTTTAAAATTATTAATCATCATAATCTGAAATATCTTATAATTTTATTTTTAAAACTTTTAAATTTTAAATAAATTAAAATCCTAACTTTCAAACTCATTGGCACTAAGTGCTGAATAATTTTATTTTGAAATTCAAATTTACAAAGTTGAGCTCAAGTTCAATAACATATTATCGAAATTTTCGAGTCGAGAACCTTTTAGAAGAAAAATTAATCAAAATGTTAAATCAATTAATAATAATAATAATAACAATAATAATAGTATGACTATTTAAATTAACTATTCTAGACTCAAATGTCATTACTACATTATATTACATTATTATTGTTGAGTAAGTTAAAGAAATATTCTAGAATTTAGCTAAATTAATTAAAATAAATCAAGTTGATCAAAAGCCAAAATAAATCAAATGAAACCGGAAAATTAAGTCAAGTCAATTGAAAATCATAAGAATTTAGAAATTTTTATTGATCAAACCAGAAATTGATTTTTTTTCCTTTTCTTTGAAAAGCAATTGAACCAAATCACAAAACCTCTCATTCTCTCTCTCCTTCTCTTTCCCTCCCGCTTTCACTCTCGATTCTCCGACTGCCAACCTAGCTGATCATCGCCGACTCCTCCTGTCGCCGCCGCTGCCTCTCTGTCACTCTCTCTCTCTCTCTCTCTCTCTCTTTTCTAGTCGATCTTAGCACAACAGCAAGGGATAGAAGCCGTGTTGGCTTCCTATCTCCTCTGCTTTGGACTGCAGCGGCTACAGGTCACCCGAGCTCGAGTCGCGCCGACCAGAGCTCCTTACCGTGTCGTCTCTCCGCCATTGATTCTAAACTTAGATCATGATGTAAGGATGAATATACATGTGTTTGCAATTAATAATATTTAATGTTAATTATTTATTAGTAGGAATCGAAATTTATATATTATATATGGAGGATGCTTATGTAAATACTAATGAATTGAGACTGAATGCAGCTAACGATAATGTCAACCTGATTATAGTGGTTATTTAAGATATAAAAATGTGAATTTAAAATATAATATTGTGATAATAGTAATAATGAGGTATATATATATATATATATATATATATATATATATGAGATTTTTATGTGTTGGTTGCCTGTGAATCAAGCTGTGATTATATTGATTGGTTTGTGAATATAAACAAATTAGATAATCATATTTTAGAGGGGTTGCCGGATTTTTGGCAGAATGACTAGAATAAAATAAATAAATTTTACAAGACATAATAAGCTAAAGCAGGTTACAATAATTATAGTGAATTGAAGTAATTATGAAGAATCACACTAAATAAGATAAAATAAGAACTTAAAACTGAAACTCTAGATTTATAATTTTTTTTTTTATTTGAAAGTATCTTTTACGTTTCTATAGAATGAGAGGGCATGAATTAGAGCTAGACCAAATGAGTAGAGCTAAATAATTCGCATCACTTATTGCTCATGCATTTTACATCCATGCATATATGAATAATATGCTATCTATATAAAGCATGCATGCCTTTAGAAATGTCATGTAGGCGTGTATGCCATGAAGTGCATCAAATACATGTACTTTTATATTAAAATATATGGCGATGCTAGACATTATACACTATATGAATGATGTGAAATTTTATGATTGAATGTAACTTATTTGTGATGTGCTGTGAAGTTAGAATGATGTGAGTCGCTCTGGAGTGAAAGCATGGGCATGGTGATAATACCAGCAGTGGGTCATAAGTGGGTGGAGTGACACTCCCTGTGAGCTCTGTAATTTGATGTGCATTGATGATGCAAAAAAAAAGGAAAAAGAAAAAGAAAGAAAAGTAACAAGAAGGAAAAGAAAAGAGAAAAAGATGGACGAGGTCAGTCGAGCTTGAACGGAAGTGTGCTCTCTGAGTGCACTTGACACAAGTATCATAGATTTTATTTTTTAAAATTATTTTAAAATAAGCTTTAGGGGTGAGTATGATTCTATGTATATTGGGTGATTCCACGAATTAATATCCACTGTTCGATTATTTGAATAATTGTGATTTGTTTGATAAGTGTACATTCATGGTTGCTTGTTTATTCATAATTAGCCATGACTGTGTGGGGTGAGAGGGTTACCTAACTCTACTCATTGATGCTCACTAGTGCCTCTTTATATTTTTCTTATATTAAAAGGAAAGAAGAAACCTATGGATCCAACTGAATTGAAATACAACCAAAGTAAAACAATAATAGATTTATTTAGCATCTAAATGTAATAAGATCGTAATTTTATAGAGTTCTGCGATTGTATTCCAAGATGAGTGTGATTGTATAATTTGAGTTTATGTTTTAATTATATAATTTGCACTTTCGATTTGTCTGTAGGCTATAGATGGGGTTTGATTATGAGAATAAAGTTATTGGACCAATGCCACAATTGTGAGGAGAGTATGGGCTTGATTGAATTAGGTTTGTTATGGATTTTAGTGCCTCAATCTACGCTCTAGTGCAAATTCAGTCCAAATAATGGATCGTGAGATAGGCATTATCACTTGTTACTGTTTACTACCAACTATAATTATTGGCTGTCATCACCGGCCATTGATAGCTAACATAATAGGCGGCTTTTATAATTTATATTTTTTTTTCATTCTTTTCATATTTAATAATGAAATTTTTATATTATAAAATTTTTATTATTATTAATATTTTTTATGGTCTAATGTGATAAAAACTTTAATATTTTTAACTAATTTTTAATATTACAACCAAATAAGGAAAAATAAGTCATTTAGAAAATATTCTTGAAAGAAAATATTGTTCACAAAAATATTTTTTTGGCAAGTTATTATACAAAAACAAATGGAGTTTAAATGTGTTTTCTTAGAAATCTATTTACTAAACCATTAATAAATACACATAACCAAACACAAAGATTTCTCCCTAATACTTTTAACTATATAAATTATAATTTTCTTTTAAAAATTCTCGATTCAAATAAAATTATTAACAAATAGTTGGATTAGTGGAGTACATCTAGGGGAGAGCGGTCAGTTCAGTTTAAATCTGAACCGAAGTTACAAAATATAAAATCAAAATTTCCTTACAATAAATACAACCGAATTGAAGTTTGTGTATGAACGAAAAATTTGAACTGAATCAATTATTTTGGTTTGATTTATTCGATATTAGGTCCAATTGTAAAGTTTTTATGTAATCGAATTGAACCGAGTAAGGAATTTGGTTCAAAACAAACAATGGAATGCCTCTTAGGTCCAGACTAAAATGAATCAAGTTCAGTTTTTGATTTTCGGTTCGGTCGGTCATTTTGCTATCCTCTAAGTACACCAACTTTACCACTCCAATTCCCGCCAACCAAGAACTGCGCTGCACAACAACCTTCTAACACGAGGTGTTGACGTGGATAATAACTGCCCGCTGACTTGGCAGTTCGAGACTTTGTTAATCAGACGCGCCGTTTTACTAATAGATCAAACGCATCGTTTCATTAACAGCTTTACAATACTTTTATTTGCTTTATTACTTCGCATCAGGTAGTATCGGCATTCGGCAATTCCTTTCACAGCGGAGAAAGCCATGGCTACTAGCCCACTGGCTCGAGTTCGCTTCTCGGAATTTTCGAGTTCGAGGCTTTAGGGGCAAATGTGTATGAGAAAGGTAATGTCAAGGTATTTGAGTAGATTGATCTTTTTTTTTTGTTTGATTTCTGCTGAATGTCGTTATCATTTTTTCTTTGTGATTAATTTTCTTGTAATTAACTAATACTGTTTTGATTTCTGCAGAGCATGACCTATTTCCAGCACATTTCTCTCTCTCTTTCTGTTTTTTTTTTCCCTTTTCCCCTTATTAGGCATTCTAGAAGTCAACTAGCTTCGTATTTTATTTATCAATGACTTACTGTACTCTTTATGGGTATATTTTGCTTTTAGTTTACTGGATGGTCGAGTGTCCGCCTCATAGTATAAAGAGTTCAAATTATTCCCTATTAAATTTCAATCAAAAGAAGAAAAGGAAACTAATTTCTTATGTGAAAGCATGAGCCCTATCAGTTCAGTTTGCATTGAATAGAATCATAACTTGTTCAATTGGTTGTTGTTTTGAAAATTCTTGAAAAATTAAAAGAATTAAATAAAGAACTATGATTTAGTCATACTTTGCATAGTTTGCGACCGACCATGACATTGCCATTATGTTTTGGTAGAATATTAGAACATATTAATTTAATTGTTTCCTGGAGAATCTATGTCAAGTTGCTATTTGTTTATTTGAAGTCTATATTTTTTGCTGAGATTTCTCAAACAATTTGGAAGAATAATCAATTGTTTACATAAGCAAAATAGTAAAAATTAGAATGAGTCCTTCTTTAGCTGTTGTAGCATGGATAATTTTGTTTGTTCTTTTATTTATGTTGTTATCAGATTAATTCCTAGTAATGGGCGACGTTATTTTGGTAATCATTCAAACCATGATCCATTTGCAACTTGGATTCTTTTTTAGCCATTCTGGAAGTTAATTGACTTATATTTATTCATCAAATGTGGCTTCAATTAAATAGTTTTTGCTATTGCAAATGATCACTTAACTTGGTGGCTAAGGGCGATGCCTGGGACCCCAGATCCTATCTTTCTGCCTGTCAAGTCGTCCTTTAATGGGCTTATATTAAAATTATGGTCCTAGTTGTATCTGTGAATCTTAGAATTTGCAGCATTGTAAATATACCTTGTATCACAATGTCTCTGACTCTATGTAGATATAAATATATATATATACATATACTGTCTCATGCTGCAAGCAATCACCAGTTCAAACTTGGCTGTCTTTGTTTTTAATACGACATAATATCAATTCTAGACCTTCAGTTCAATGGACTATTAAAACATTAGCTCAATTAATTAAGTTGTCTTTCAATTCTACTACCTGCTACCAACCATGTTAGTATGATTTTGCATAATATTAGAACAGACTAATATATTTGCTTCCTGAAGAGTCTATGTCAAGTTGCAATTTGTTTATTGAAGTCTAGATTTTCAAGCCATTAAGGTAACCCAATATATTAAAATGTCCACTCTGAAAAACGTTAACTGTTCATATGTGACGAGTAGCCCAAAATCACAAATTTGAAGGATATCTAAATCACCTTCCAAATTTACAAATTTAAGCAGCTGATTCATGTGGGTTGCGGATCATCTAATGTATGATACCTAGGAGAGAAAAGACAATAAAAATGTAGTAACAGAAGAAGGAGAAGAAGGAAGGCAGGAATATCACAGCATTGCAGACAGGATAGCTACTCTTTAAGTGTGTGCTCCAGCCTGCCCGCTTTGCTTACACCTAATGTTGTTTGTTTTCCACTGTGATCTTGCCCCTCTCCGGCTCAAGGTTCGTTCCTTATTCTTCCTTCTACTAAATTCTTTCCCCTGCCTAGATTGTGGATTTGCCCTGCATATGAGACGAAAATATTAACTAAAATGTGCCTTTTCTTTTGAAATGTGATCTGTTGCAGGAATAAGATATTTCAGAGTTCTTGATATCAATTTGAAATGATTGAGAAATTTTTGGGTTTGTTTATATTTTTATTGATTCTGTAATTTTTGGGTTTGTTTATATTTTTATTGATTCTGTAATTAAAGTTAGGAATCCTTGTCATGGTGTTATGCAGTATAGTTTTACTTAAAGGTTTTAGATACTTCAAGTTGAAACTTAGCCAGTGAATTCAATGGATGATACTAATAGCATAATTTCAAATTTGGATTTACATCTGTGCTTAAATGTAGAAAACTAACAATTACCGATAATTAAATTTGGTTCAATCTCTACGACAACTGTCTACTAACATACAATATTTCGTTTCATGGGATATGTTATACCCACAATCTTTTGTTAGTTAGTCCATTAAATAAATGTATATTAACTTCAAATTTGGCTCCAAATCTAAAAATAGCTCATATAAATGGAAATTACAAAAAAATTCCCACTGGATTTATTATTGAAAGTAGTTGATGATATGAAACTCTTATCCTGGAACCACATTACAAAAACATTAAAAAATTGCGTAAAATCTAAGGTATGACTTGACTTATGCCAAATATGGAAATGGTAAGAAACTTAAAAATATATTTAAGTCTTGTTTTTGTGTTTCTAAACTGAATATGTTGCTAATTGCAGTAGCATACAGTTGAGCGTAGAAAAGAAGTGAACATACCAGGCCAACATGGCCACAGCTGCAATACTCCAACAACTGATTGATATAATAGTGTCAGCTCTTAAAAATGAAGCATCATTGTTGGGAGGCATCTATGATGAATTTTACAACCTGAGGCGTGAACTAGAAAGCATGAAATCTTTTCTCGAGGATGCCGAGAGAAAGCAACTGAAGTCTGAAGGGGAGAGGACATGGGTGGCAAATGTGAGGGACATAGCTTACCAAGTTGAAGACATCATTGATGAGTTCATGTATTATGTACATCAACAACATGGCAGGGGCAGTTTCTCTCAGCTCTTTCATCAAACGGTTCGCATTCCAAAAGTTTTTTGGCTGAGGCATCGAATTGCCTCCAAGTTGCAGAACATCAAGAACATCATCAAAGTCATTCCTGAGTGGAGGGACAGATATGGTGTTAATAATGTAGAAGGTGGAACTAGTCCCAATTATCTTGACCACAAATGGTCATTGTACCGCAGGGATTCTCCTTTTTTCATTAAAGAGGATGATCTGATAGGGAAGGAGGAAGAAACACAAGTATTGAAGGGATGGCTAATGGATAGAGATTTGCAACAAATTCTTATTTCAGTGGTTGGAATGGGAGGATCAGGCAAGACAACACTAGTTGGCAAGATCTATAACAATGAAATGGTGAAGCGCCGATTTGACTGCTATGCATGGATTACTGTCTCTCAATCAAATACAAGAGAAGAACTATTCAGAAGCCTGATCAATGAATTCTGCCAGGGAAGGGAGGAACATCGACTTTCTAGCTTGAGTAAGAGTAACATGAGCTTCAAAGACCTGGTAATGATTCTTACTGAGTACTTAAATGACAAAAAGTACCTAGTTGTCTTGGATGATGTGTGGGATATAAATCTATGGGATGCAATAAATGTAGCGCTTCCAGATGACAAGCGTGGAAGTCGGATCATGCTTACAACTCGAAATAAAGATGTGGGTTCTTTTTCTTCTGGGGTTAGAAGCCATATTCTTTCTATTCAACCACTGAAGAAGAGTGAGGCATGGGACCTCTTTTGCCAAAAAGCATTCTTGGGCAAATCATGTCCAAGTGAGCTTGCATCATTGGCTACGGAACTGGTGAAAAAATGTGAAGGCCTACCTCTTGCATTAGTGGCTTTGGGTGGTCTCATGTCTTCCAAGAGGTCAATAAGTGACTGGCGTAGCGTTTGCAACAACTTGAATTGGCAGCTAAACAACAATCATATGTTGGAATTTGTCAAGAGCATTTTGTTGCTCAGTTTCAATGATTTGCCTTATCCACTTAAGCATTGCTTCTTATATTGTTGCCTTTTTCCTGAAGACTATCTAATTCGACGTAAAAGGCTTATTAGACTTTGGATAGCAGAAGGATTTGTTCAACAAGTTAACAGGATTACTTCTGAAGAAGTAGCTGAGAACTATCTTATGGAACTTATTGCTCGAAGTATGCTTCAAGTTGTATTGCGCAATCAATCAGGAAGGCCAAAAGCATGCAAGATGCATGATGTTTTGCGTGAACTTGCTCTGTCAATATCAGAGAGAGAGAAATTCTGCATTGTATACAATGGAAGGATAGCAATTGAGGAGTGTAAACCTCGCCGCTTGTCCATCCAAACAACCAATGAGGACATTGAGTCATACCATGGTATGTCACAGATTCGTTCATTGTTTATGTTTATAATGCACGTGTCGTCTTTCCCGAATACATTAGTATCCAAATTCAAATTGTTGAGAGTCTTGGATTTGGAAGATGCTATGATTGAGAAATTACCAGATGGTATAGACATTCTATTCAACTTAAGGTACTTGAACTTGAAAGGAACTCAAGTGACAGAGCTTACAAAAAATATTGGGAAGCTCCGTAACCTTGAGACGTTGAACATTAAAGACACACTAATAAGGGAACTTCCAAAAGGAGCAGCTGAATTGCAGAACTTGAGAAATCTGATTATGTATCGTTATAATCATGGGAACAGCCATCAGTTTCAGTATGTCAGTGGGACTCGAGTTCCATTTAAAATTAACAAGTTGAAGAAATTGCAAGTCATGTCTTTCATTGAAGCAGAAGGTGATGTGATAAGGCAACTGGGGAGCATGACGCAGTTGACCAGAATGGGGATTTCAAATTTAAGAGGAGGAGATGAGGAGGACTTGTGCTCTTCAATTCTAAACCTTAAAAAACTACGCTATTTGTTTCTTATGGCACATAATGAAGCAGAGTTCCTTCAAATGGATGCATTGCTATCATCCCCACCTCACCTTGACAAGCTTATATTGGTTGGCAAACTCAAAAGAGTACCACATTGGTTTCGCTCACTTGAGTACTTGACATACTTATACTTGCATTGGTCTAGATTAAATGAAGATCTTCTCCCTCACATTGCAGCACTGCCACATTTGGGAAATCTTGATCTAGATAATTCCTTTACTGGGGAGGAGCTACATTTCTCCAAGGGCTTTACTAAGCTTAGAAGTTTATGGTTGACTAATTTCCCTCAGCTGAGAGCAATAACTATAGAAAAAGGAGTGATGCCCGATATCCAACTGTTGTCTCTTGCCTCTTGTACAGCATTAAATTTACTGCCTCAAGGTATTGAATTCCTAATCAATCTCCAAACTCTGCTATTGTCGTCAGACTCTGCAAGCCTTGTAGAAAAGGATCATTCAAAAGTGCAGCACATCCAAAAGATCGAGATTTTTCAGTAGGTTCCATGCATCTTTCAGCTCACACACACAAACACAAAGCTTTTATCCATTGAAAGTTCTCAATAGCATTCTTAATTTATTCTAACTATATTTCACTGTCATCTTCTCCTGCAGGCTGAAATTATAGAGACTGGGTGATTTTGCTCCAAATAAAGCTAGCTTCACTTTGAAACTGTACCGAGAATTCAATTTGTCATTTTTCTTGTCCAATATATGTGAAACCATTTTTGTTTGGCATGTATCATTAGCATGGATGTTTGTGTACATGGCTCTTGACTTTCTTTTTAGAACAATTTTTTGGGAGAATTTGAAACTGAATTTATTGTCAGTCTTACATGCTCGTAGATGTGCATAGATGGGTCTGTTATTGTTTGACTACTAAATTATTAGCTCGAGCTTTTAGGTTAAGTAGTTTCATGAAAGTTTAATCAATAAATTGTACTGCATATCATACTGCACCAGCTTTTGAGGTTGGTGTGGTCAAGCACTTGCTATTGAGTGTAATCCTTTGCTTGGCTGGACAATTTGCATTGTATACTATTTTAAAAAATTTTTGAAACAAATTGAAGAATGGAGTTTGATCTTGAATATCTGTTTCAGTTGTCACAATTATTGAGCTATTAGCTTAATGATTGGAAAATGGTATTTGAGTGTATGCTAGCTAGTAATTAGAATAATTTAGCAATTTATGTCACTAAATGACGGAAAAAAACCATAAACTTTAGTCATTTTTATAATTTAGCCTCATTGTCATCAATATTTAGAGTATATTCGGCGAAATTAATAATAAATGGTAGTTGTTTTAATAAGTGTTATATAAATTAACTTTTTACAAAAAATTAATTCAAATATTATGTTACCGAATAACCTTTTAAGTAATTAAAACTCTAAAAGCGGAATTCAAAAAACTGTTACCGAACGCAATGTTTCAAGATCATGAAATCTTCCAATTGATTTAGGCAGTTCCTTAACTAGAAGCATGGTAGTTCAGTAACAAGATGCTCCATTCTAGTTCTGAGCTTTTGGCAAACCAGAGGTCATCCAGTCACAATAAAACTTTAATATAATAAAAAGAAATGTAAATATTATGCTAATAAGGACCTTTATGGTCTCAAATTATTAACTTGCATCCAAGCTTATAAAATATTTCTGATAACAGTTCAGTTTCCAATCTCAGCTTACATTTCGAATCATTACAAAATTATTCCTGCCTACATACAGTACTGTGAATTTGATTCTATTAGTGAAATGTAAGTACATCTTTCATAAAAAGTTAACTAACCTTTCAAATGAGCTGAGCAGTATCGTACATGTTGAAGCAGACTCAGCACATAATCTAACACTAAAATTAACCAGCTGCCTAAACAAATGAAATAAAGTAGCAAGTTTTCTGCAGCATAACCAAAAAGGCCAAGACTATGGGCCAACCACTAACAACAATCAATACACTTAATGGTAACAATAAACAGACTCTTACTCGCAGAAACACCATTATCAATACCAATATTGAAAAGGAATTTCCTAAAACCATATCAAAACCTCAAAGATCAGCATGAACAAGGCAACCACTTTTGGGTTAACTTAACCCAAAGTGTCAAAACCGTGCCGTTTCATCTTATCTTCCTCTTCTCCTTCTTCTTCCTTCGCTGTAGCCCAAAATCCCAACAAGACACATACTTCCAGGTTTTTTTCTTTGGGTTAAGCCCATAAACACCATTGAGCAAATAGAAAACTGCCCTTATTGTCAATGAGCCGCAATCAAATAGAAGAAAAAGGGTAAAATAAAACCAATAAAACCAAATAATTATATTAAGAAAGCAAATATTTAATTCTATTCATGAAAAGCAAAGCAAATTACTCCTTAGATATAAGATATCCAGATAATTATATTAACAAACTAAACCAATAAAACCAGTATTAATATCCATCAAAAGCATACTCAACTAAACAAAATTAAGCCAAAAGTAGCAAACTTAGAATTACCTAATCCATATAACGAAACAAAAACTCATTAACAATAACCTAATCACCGCCAGCCTTATTGTAGACATAAGTCAAGCCACACTTGCCGCAGTAGTGCCTATCAAAATGGTTGGCCATGAAAGTTCCAGCTCCACACTCAGCATTCGGGCACTCCTTCCTCAGCCTCTGCACCTTTCCGGAGTCATCGACCTTGTAGAACTGAAGCACGGCAAGCTTGACCTTCTTCTTCTTGTGCTTGATCTTCTTCGGCTTGGTGTAAGTCTTCTTCTTTCTCTTCTTAGCACCACCACGAAGACGAAGCACCAGGTGGAGGGTGGATTCCTTCTGGATGTTATAGTCGGCAAGAGTACGGCCATCCTCCAGCTGCTTTCCGGCGAAGATCAGTCGCTGCTGGTCTGGAGGGATTCCTTCCTTGTCCTGGATCTTGGCCTTGACATTATCGATGGTGTCAGAAGACTCGACCTCTAGGGTTATCGTCTTCCCGGTTAGGGTTTTCACGAAGATCTGCATTTTTGCAGAGGAGCGGATCAATAGGCAAAGCGGGGAATTTAGGGTAGCAGAAGAAAAATGAGTAAAGCGAGATTTATATAGATAGGTATGGTAAAATCAAACCGACCCGATAGATATGACCAATTCGAACCCGGTCAAACTTGAAATTTAGGGTTTTAATTGGATTTGGGTAAGTTATGGGTAAAATTGGAGAGTTTTATTTTGAATATAAGTAGTATATGAGTATTGCTATCACAACTCCAAACCCCATCCGTATCTGAAGCTCAAACCCGTAGATTTAAAAGTTTACTATTTTTTTAAAATTAAATTATGTAACTTTTAATAAATTGGATTTCTTGTAATAAACTATCTATATAAATTATAATTTTACTTTTAATTTAATATAGTATAATTTCACTATAATTTTTATATATTAATTTAAATTGGTCAAATTTTTAAAAGTTTAGATTTTGAAATTTAAAATTTTACTTGTAATATTTCATTTAAACTTCAATTTCAAATAATTTAGAAAGATTTATTACGATTTGGAGTTTTATATTATATGAGTTTTATAGTTATTTTATTAATTTATTTTATCATAGTTACACTTGGATAGTCTGTTACCATCACATTTGAGTAATGTATTATGATAATAAGAATAATTTTAAAATTATTCGAACATTTATTTATTTATATATCAATTTATTTTCATATTTTTTTGCATTATATAAATCATTTGGATAAATATTTTGATTTTTTTTTAGTTCAATATAATCTGATTTTTCAAAAAAATGAGTTTGTAGATAAATGAATATCCGTGGATAATGAATGCCCATAAATATTCACAAATAATGGGTACTCGTGGATATACCTAAACTCATTAGATTTAGAGTGTGATATCCTGACCCGGCAAAACGATTCTAGGAGGGTGGGTAGAGTAGGGCTCCTGGCGAGCTTTTAGGATGACAAGCTAGTTAGAGTAGTGGAATGCTGGACACAAGAATGAATCAGATCATATATCGAAAATAGGTAATTAATCATCAGAGGCGCCTTTTAGTGGAACAGCTGGAGAGTTTGAAGAACTCCAGGGCTAAACGTACTCGCTTGACAAAAATCCTAGGATGGGTGACCTCCTAGGAAGTTTCCATTTTACTTGCAGGATAAAACCGTATGGGATGGAACTAGCTCGATTCAAAACGGACAATTTCTCTGGTGGTTAGAGTCAGGCTATTACAATTTAGTATTAGAGCCTGACCCCCCTCCAGTAGATATATGGTTCGAGGACGAACCACACGAAAGCTGGTGGCCATGTGACATCCCGACCTGGCAAAGCGATCCTAAGAGGACAGATAGAGCAGGGCTCTTGGCGAGTTTCTAGGATGGCAGACTAGTTAGGATAGTGGAATGCGGACACAGAAATGAATCAGATCATATATAAAAAAGGGGTAACTAATCATTGGAGACATTTTTTGGTGGAATGCTTAGAGAGTTGGAAGAACTCTGGGGTTAAACGTGCTTGCTTAATAGAAATCCTAAGATGGGTGATTTCCTTGGAAGTTCCCATTTCACCAGCGGAGACAAAATCGTGCGGGTCTTGTCAATTTAGTATGGGATGAAACCAGTTTAATCTAAAGCGGACAATTCTTCTGATGGTTGGAGTCAGAGCGTTACATGGAGACAATAATAACATACTCTACTCGATAGGATATGTGTACTGAGAATGAGATATGATGCTTTTAAAGGTTTGCACAAGGATGGATTAGTGCATTGCGGTCTCATATAGTGTTTATGGTAATTGGGGTATGATATTGAAATACATGGATATCTATAAAGTTACTAGACCGGCAACGTTTTGCTAGGAAGTCTCGAAATTATACAATGTTGTTTATATGAGATTGAATGACGTCAGTTTGATGCATTTTTATGCCGATAAAATATCATGAAAATATTTATATCACATGTCCATTTGTCACCCGCTTTCTTTTTCACTCTACTGTCTGTGCAACTGAAAAAACAAAAAGAAACCTCTCAAAAACCACTAATGAATAATTGTTTATTATTGGATTGAGAATGGCAATTGTGGCTTCTTTTTCAGGCATCAATCTCTTCTCTTCATAGTCATCAACTCCACTCCACTCCAAACAATCCAAAATCATATGCCTCTCCTCCTCAACCGCCAATCCTCATCTTGAAGTACCCTCTACCACTTAAAACATCCAAAACTTTCACTTCTGACCCGGCTTTCAAGCTCTCTCACCATTGAACCAAGTACTACAAGCCAATCAAAGACAGTACCGTTTCATCAGATGGTGACCGCTTCATCCTCATTGGCGATAACAGCATTTCTTATCCGCTTCCTGGGACTTTGTTCTAGTTTCAGATCAGCTACTTCGAGACTCCTAAAATTAAGCCGCTAGCTATTCGTGAATTGGCTCCATCTACGATGCCGTGACGATGGACAAAAAAGGCTCTGTTGAAGAAATCAAAGAAAAAAGATTCCACTTTTTGATTTATTTAATCCACCTTCGTCAGATAAGAAAGGGATGAAATTCATGAAAATACCTCATTTAAGTATAAATTAAAATAATAAGTTAACCTCTAACCTAAAGTAAGGATTTCCGTTGAATATTTTAATTAATTGGGTGTTGGTTGTTATAGAAGAATATTAATAATCTAACATTATTGCTTTGGTACATTTTAAGTAGACTAATAGTTAAAGAAGAAAAATACAAGAAAAGTAAAAGATTGAATTTTGGTTCCATGACTTATATAATAATTAGTTGTACTCTAATATCTCAATTTGTAAGATTTATTGTTAAGTAAAGGTATATATACTATTTTTCAAAGCGTTAAAGATATTGATTTGTAGTCATAAGGAATGAATGATCTCTACAACATCAGACTTTCAATTCATAAAAAAAAAAAATAAAAAAAAAATAAAACTTATAAGAAAAAAACATATTAACTTGAAAAAAAATTAATCTCATGCCAAAAAAGTCATAAAGGCATAAACAATGAGTAACAACACAAAGTTTATGATTTTTGATGTTTTACAATTAATAATTTAGAGTCTCAAGAAAAATCATAAAAATTGATAAAAATAAATAAGAAAATAAAAATTAAATGTGAATTCAATAAGAGTAAATCATGATAATTTATTTTCTATAATGGTTTTTTTTAGGAAGCTTATATATGATAATGATGTGCTAATAGCAATATTATACCTATTTTAGTATTTAATTATACAATAAGTCTGAAAATAATTTAATTATCTCATTAAGTAAGTTCAGGTATAAATAAAAATAAGAAGTTAACATCTAATCTAAATTAAGGATTCATCTTAAATATTTTAATTGTCAATAGAAGAATACTAATAATCTAATATTAGATAATAAGTAGATTAATAAATTAAAAACAATAAAAACAAAATAATGAGTTTTTCATTAGTTATAGAGTAAAATAAATAATTTTACATCCTTAAATTAACACTTACTCCTTCAAAAAAAAGAAAAATAAATTAAATCCACGAGCTACACTTAATGACACTCAACTACAGTAAAAAAATCAACGATCAGCATTATGTGACTGCTTCTCCTGCTAAATTTAATTTGACCAATTTAGATCGCTAAATTAATTTCATATTAAAAAAGGATGTGCAGATATTCATATAAAAATAATAAAAAAAAGACATTAAATTTGTAAATTCTTACACCTACCACTAAATAAATTGATCCATTGCAAACACGCATAAATAAATAATTAACAACACAAAGTTTGTGATTTTGATAATTCACAATTAACAATTTACAAAAATTTAAGAAAAATCATAAAAATTGATAAACATAAATAAGAGATTAATCTCAATCACATCCACCGTTTCACAGCCGTTACCTCTCGTATACAAGGCTTGCATCATGACTTTCGTCTTTGAGAATAATAAGATTCGATTACAATTTTTTTCAGCATCGGGAAAGAAAGGTTCGAATATAAATTTATTATCAAGTCATTTATGCATTTATCACTAAATGATGTCTTGATGTGTAATGAAGATTGTTATTTGTTGATTTAGGATAATTATGGATTTGTTTTCTGTATACTATAGGTTATAAAGAAAAAAATAATTAATTTACCAAATAAAATTTGATGATCACAGGAAATGAGGGTCTTGTGCCGGGTTTCTATTTCTAAATTTGAATATTCTAATTAGGATATTTAAATTATAATATTAATTACTTTTATTTTTTTATTATTTGTTCAAATCTCCCTCTAGAGGAAAATGATGGATGATGATTATTATTAATGAGAACAATTTGAATGCACGTAATGTAGACTATATTCCCTTTGTTCCACTCAAAACTGTGAGTTTTTAGAGTTTCTCTTCTTCCATTAAGAGTCATTTGTTAAAATTCAGAAAGAATTTATTATATTTTTATTTTTTACTTACCCTTTTTTTAAGAGAAATTCTTGATAATAATATCAAAAATTACAAATAAGCATATAGACCAGACATAAAACTTTATTAATAATAAATAATAGAATTTTCTAATCTTTTAAGAAAACAGAGGAATTCATATAATTTTAAATAGTGAAACTAAAATTAAAATATATAATATTAGATTTTTTTCTCTTTTAGAGTTGATCTTGACAAAAGATGTAAATTCATTTGGGTGTCAAAATAATAACCATTCTAAATATTTTATAACTGAATTGTTTTTCTAATAATTTGCAACATATGATGAATAAAAATGAGTTTCCACCGCTATGCATCAATTGAGGAACAAACCGCCCTAGCAAACTCATCGATTGTAGATCCATGCATGCAAATTGAAATCTAAAGTCTTCAACTAAATAAAATCAAATACTATAATTTTATTTAGTAAGAAACCCTTACAAAGAAATAAAAAAAAAAAACTCTAAATATGAAGACAACCAATAATAACAAATAAAAAAAGATAAATCTATTATGAGAAAAAAATTTTGAGTTTATTAAAATAAAAAAAAATCAAAACCAAAAGAAGTTGAAGCGAAAGGAATAGTAGAAAGTAAAATGTATGGGTTACCGGTAATATTAGAAATTAATTTTTTATTTTTTTTTATTAAATTTTACTATAATTATAAAATATAGTGTTAGAAAATGAATAAAAATGGAATTGAGGTAATTTGAAATGTAAATTCTACTTAATTAATATTTACTAATCATTTTTTTAATCCACGTGGAAAGCCAACAATTTAGATTTTGAATGAAACTGAGAGAATATATGTCTTGGTGTGCATTAATTCCATTGATTATTAGGATGATCATTTGGCAGATATAGTTGGAAGGAATATCTACTTAGGTACCAAAACCCTTTGCATATGACCTATTTTCAATCAAACATAGATTTTTTTTTTTTTAATGTGAGCTTTTTCAATATTTTAATGGAGGGATTAGTTACCAATTTTAGTATATATATGTCCATTTATAGCTAAATAACAATCATATAGTCATGATAAGATCTCACTCTTCAAATTCACATCACTCAAACATCAAAAACAAAAGAAAAGAAATGATGGGTAGAAGCTTTCAAATTTTTGTTATTCTTGTGATTGTTGTTTTCATCTTTAAAGGTAAATTTTTATAATACATATTATTGTTCAGTTTTCTTTATTTACAACCATTCACATAGAAAATAGATTTATTTTTATTAATTATACAATCAAATATCGATTCCTATATTTATATTTTATATCAAAGAAAATAATTAATTTTACTAAATAAAATTTGATGATCGTAGGAAATGAAGCGTTTGCAACAGCTGGACGCCTTTGTGGAAAGCAATATCCTCTTCCTAACTGCACCGATAGATCATGTAATGATTTGTGCGAGAAGAATCACGGCAATTCTCATGGATTTTGTGCATATAATGGTCCATTATACTGTGGCTGTTTATATCCCTGTGAAAAGGGGAAAATTTTGAAATATTAAGTTTGAAGGGGCTAAAGTCTAAATAAAAAGTTTTGAGAGGATATATTTGTATAAGAATAGTTTAAAATATCGACCCTCAAAACTCTTTCCAAGTTTTGCCCCCGATTTATGTGCTATTATGATAGAAAGAAGTAATTCAATTCAATAATATTAAAATGATTTTTAAAATCTTGAATTTTAATTATATTTAATTACAAAAAAAAATCCATGGTTGAGATTTTATTAGTCTATTTATTTATTGCTCAAAGTATAAATTTATGTTTCAAAAATGATTTTTAGGCTCTTTTGATTTATTTTCTATTGATAAATTTATAAATTTATCTATACGTAATACTTGTAATGAGTCAAATATAAATTTTGGATGCGATTTCAATCATAAATTTAAAAAAAAAAAGGTTGGCTGAATAAAAAACTGCACACCGTAAAAAATTTTAATTTTTACAACTATACGAAAGACAGTGATAATTGAAAAAACTCTTAGCAAATTTATCGTGGTTTATTATTTATTAATTATATAATCAATTTTCATGTTTATGATAATTAATTGTACTCTAATATCTCAATTTTTCAATAAAATATAATTTGTTGATAAGATAAGAAAATGTATTTTTTTTTCTCCTCAGTATCAAAGTTTTAATTTTCATAATACTTTGTGACATTTGTGGTTTAGAGGAGTAATAAATATTTTTTTTCATATTTACCGTCTATATATAATCAATAATTATTATTTCAATTTAATGATTTTCTTAGAAAATTAATATTAAATTAAAGATAATATAATGAATTTACTCAATAATTTATTATAATTTTGACAAATTTAATGGCTTTATTAAGCAACGTAAAATTTTTAATTTGACAAATATTATTGAATAGAGTTAATAATTTTTAAAAATCATTAATAAAAAATTGATGAATCATTTATTTATTGCCAAGTTAAATAGTTGCAGACATCCATAACGAATGATTTACAGCACAGAGTTCTTGAGTTTGATTGTTCACAATTAACAAGTTATAAACTTTTAAGAAAAAAAAAATGAAAATGAAAACTGAAAAATGCATGGGATACTCCTCTGACATTATTACTTGGTTGCTTATTGATGGATTTTAATTTATGGGGAAAACATTTTTCTCAAAAAAAAAAAAAAAAAAAAAAAAAAAAAAAATCTTGAATTTTGTAAAATTTCAAATTGATGATAAATAGTAATAGTTTTTTTTATTTTTTTTATCTGATAAAATGAGTATTACATTCAAATATTGATGATAAATAAATCTTTATTTATACTCAAAAAATGCAAAAAAAAAAAAAAGGAATTAATTGATAAAATTCCTTCATTTCATAACTGATATGTTTATTTTGTTCAGATTTAGATACAAAATTACTTTGTAGTTAGCATTTTCTCCTTTTTCTTTATGTAATTTATGCAATTCATAAATAGTGTTTTGTTTTTATTAATTTAAATAATCAACAATTTTGTACCTAAGCTTCAAGAGTTCACCATATGAATTACTGATGCCAATGATTGAAACCCACATCAAAATATTTGAGTGATAATTTTATGCGTTAAAACAGAATCTGAAGTAAACTTAAATTTAATATCATAATCAAGTCCGTCCCGTTTTATTATAGTAATCATAATCATATGGACGATAAGAGAAATGAGTGATCTTTTCATTAGTTATACTCTAATATCTCAATTTTTAAATAAATTTTGAAGGACTTTGTTCATAAAACTAAAAATATTTAGGTTTTCTTAACCCACACCCAAAGAAATTGATAAATCATTTATTCGTTACCAAGTTAAATAGATAGCAAACATACATTGAGAATGATTTGGTTGTTTACAATTAAGAATTTATGAAGATATTAAAAGTAAAAAATAGAAAATAAATTAAAGAATTTTTTGAACTCTTTTCTCATAAACCAAACAACAAAAAATAATTCGACCTCTTGAATTTTTAAACTTTCAAATTGATAATAAATATTAATTTAAAATATTTAAGTAATTTTGCTTCTTTTATTTTTTTTTAGTAATATATGATTATTAATTTTAGATATTTATGTTTTTTTTTTTAAAATAAAAAACTGGGCTGGTTGAACATTATTCGTGGACTGCTAAAAAATTACGTTAGTGGCTTTTTATAATAAAAATAAATATTGACTTAATCTATAAAAATATTCTGAAGTTTGTGATTTGTTGCGAAAACACTCTTACGTTCTTTGGCACCCCAACTTGAAAACTTAGTAATATTGGCAATCTAAAATCAAAATCAGCTATGGTTTCAAATAAAACATTATTAAAATGGATCCCGTCAAATTAGCTTGGTTAACTTAATCCAAGCCCCTGGAAATTATCAAAACTCGGCATTTTGCATCAAAACACACCGTTTTGATGCAATTGAAGTTCCTCTCCTCTCATTGCAATCAACGACCTCCTCCAATGCTCATTGTTCCTTAGCCATTTCCTGTCGATCAATGGCCAAGGACCGTCACTTTGGGCTACCAGCCTTTTTCTCAATCATCAAATTGCAGAGAAAAAAGCTCAAATATTGAAAAGAGCATATCATGAGATCTTACTTGGCCCCTTTTGAGGCATATGACTGAAAAAAAATCTTCACTCTGTCACAGTTCTGCGATAGTAATTGACTTCATAACTTCAATGTCTCTGAAGATAAAATCCCCAAATTAATTTCAAAATCATTAAGAATAAACTATAGAAAAAAACTCTGATATTTTAATGCAATTTTTAGTAATAAGAACAACCCCAAAATCATTCAAAAAAAAAAAAAAAAAGAATTACCGAAGCAGGAGCCATCCAGTTTGACAGTGGAGAGCTTGAGTGGCTCCTTAGGGAGAACAATATATGAAAAGTTACTTTTGCGACCTTGGCATAGGGCTTTTAGGCGCTCTAAGACATCCCATCAAGCTGTAGCCTCAGGTCGCGTGCTCCGTCGCCTGTCGGCCATAGCTAGCTACCGCCAGGGAAGAGAAGAGATCTTTCTAAGAAAAGCTAATAGCTCGGGAGACGCTAATCTCATCTATCAAAAAAGGTAGCATTCTTTACTTATGAAACTGTAGTTTCTTCTTGCTTAAAGAAAAAAATCCTCCCTGTGAGAACTAGGGATCTACCTCCCAATGATGTTCCTGCGAAGATAAAACAGAAGTTTTTTGAAATGGGAAGAAAGACCAACGGATTGCTCAGTTCCGGTACTAGACCAAATAATACAATACAAGCAAAAGTTTCTAGATTCATGGAGATATAGAAGAGTATATAAGTTATCATGCTTAAATAACCACCATTCAAGTTTCCAACAATTATTTCAATAATTACATATCCAATTTGACCTATGGACGAATATGTAAGCATACGCTTCATGCTCCACCTTTTTCTTCAATTGCATAGCTGGGAACTTCCATGGGATTAAAGGCAGAAAGCACAAAAACCAGTTCGATAGAGCCAGGGACTTCTCCTTATACGGAGACTGGGGATAATAACTACTCCTAGTCTGATACTACTGATACCAATCTACCAGGAGAAACATTAGGGAACAAAAAAGTATATTTACATTGACTATATTGTAAGGTGATTATAGAGGCATATTACAGGAATCTTCCGAGGCAGCAAGATTTTCTTCTGCCTGGCTTGAACTGAAAGGGACTTCACTAGTTTCTCAGTTTAAAAGGCAGAAGTGGGGGGCTATTTCCTTCCTTAGATGCACCCCCTCAAAGAGGGATGAGTGCCTTATAAAACCACCTCGTCCGTCATCTTTCTCTGCTCGCGGATCACGTGAAGGGTTTTATAATAAGGGTTATTGTGAAGGAAGAAGGAGAAGGAGAATCAGTGAAACGTACCATATTGTGTTAAAATGGTACGTTTTAATACATTGGGTTAACTCAACGGTAGTTCTGTGACACCCACTTTAATTTTTTTTTTTTTTTAATTCAGAATCCTAACGAAATTTATAATTAGAATGATATTAATACAAATTTTTCAATCTGGAGTGCCAGACGAAAGTTAATATAAAGCGATTATGCTAAAACTCACATATGTCAGAGGTTTTTGTTTGTAAGTTAAGCTATAAATTAAATGAACTATTACAAATTTATTTTACTTGCCTTTTCATATTCAAAATCACTAACTAGATTTTTATTCAAATTTAGAAAGTAAATGTTTTTCAATTAATAATACAGCTAAATTACTTAATATTTCTTGTGACATCGTTCAGAAAATAAGATTTTATTTAAATTTAATGTTGAAAAACCTGTTTCTGTATGAATGGTACATCTATCAAGTGCATATTTTTCCTCAGAATTTTCATTTTTATAATTGTACAAGACCAACATTAGATTTTTGGTCGAACTCATATTACGTTTACATTTCACTTTATGGCAGGAAATAAAATGTTGTAATTGCATTAACAATAAAAAATCTAAGAGTGATATTTGCTATCAAATTATCAAACCACCAATCCAATATTAACCAATCTGAGTCAAATACAAAACCGTCATGTTCGTAAGTCTGAATTGTACAATCTATGGATATTCATCTTTTGCAGCATCTATACACATTATATGATAGGTTCGCTTTACATTTTTGCCAACTTCCTACATTTCTTTTTATGTACAGAAACAAATACAATGTGTAAACAAAAACATCTACATGCAACTACCAATTTCTTGAAAATGTATCCCTTCTGATAATTCTTTTAATTTCTAATCGTAGCGTGTAAACATCATCTCCATTTTGAGGCACAGTTATTCAGCCCTGGAAGTACATAATTAGTGTAAGCTTCAGTAGTCGTCGTTAAAGAGCATCGGTTGCATTGAAATCCAGAATGCATCAATAAGAGGACTCCTTAGAGCATTCATGTATTCTTCATAAACCTTTTAGCTTTTCTTGAAAAGTTCCTAACCATCATTCTGTCTGAGAATGTCAAAGGAAGCTCCTCCTCTTTAGTCTCCCTTTGATCAGTCCATCCTGTTGAACTACCCTCATCTTTTGAGTTGCGTTCGCCATCTGTGTTACATAAGCTGGCTTCTTCAGGAATATCCTTATACAAGTGTTTCAAAATGAATAGAGCAGTATCAAAATCCCTCCAGTAGTTTCTGTACAGAGAGATCCATAGATTAGAGGAAAGCACTTGGTCAAGGAAATGGAGCAATTTTTTTTTTTTTTTTTTTTTGTAATATATATATATATATATATATATATGTTAGAAAGCAACATATTAAAATACTCCAAGTTTACAAACATTTCACCCGTGGTCTGAACCGCAAGTCCAAGCATGGGAAAGTGGGAAATTAGCTAGGCAATTATTGATTTTTCAGTTATTTTCTTAGTTATTTCTGTTTCCAGCATTGTAGGAGGGAATTCCTCCATTTTTTTTCATGCTTTTATGTTTCTATTTTAGTAGAAGGAGTTCCTCCACTTAGCAAGTTGTTCCTTAATCTTAGGGGAGTGGAGTAGTTATCCTCTAAACATGTATTTAAAGAAAACAAATGAATAATAAAAGGAGTTTTTCAAATCCAATCAATTTTTAAGCACTTTAGTCTCAAGAGGTTATTAGGTTCTCTCCTAGAGCCTGAACAATAGCAACCATAGGTTGCAAGAAAAGAAATCCTAGCCTACTATCCCAAACACCACCTGAACCCTTACCTAACAGACCCATAACTAGATCCATAACCCGAGATCATAACAAATTAGTATCAAAGCCAATAGTTATGAAAGAATCAGTCCAAGAACAACTTAACAAACTATTCAACTTACTCCTAGCCGAGCAACTAGCCAACCAATCCAAAAATGAGAAAATTGATCAACTTCATGCCAAATTGAATGCCATGTCCCTCAAGTTATGATACGCAAAGAAGGGGCAATCTTCTTTAAGCGCCGAAAGTCATTCGAAAACACGTAAAAATAAGGGAATTTTTGGTGCAACAGGTTCTGAAAATTTTGGTGGAAACAGTGTTGTACCGAAATTTATCAAACTTGACTTTCCTTATTACAATGGGTTAGAAGACCCCTTGGGTGGCTTAGCCATTGTCAGCATTTTTTCCGTTATCAATCAACACTCAAAGAAGAAAAGGTGAGCTTAGAGGGAATTGCTCAGTTGTGGTATATGCAGCTGTTGGAGGATGCTCTTGATCCAACTTTGGGAGGAATTTTAACACCAGTGCAATCTTCGATTTGGTCCTCCAATTCGCAGCAACAAATTGGGAGAATTAGCCAAACTCAAACAACTTGGTTCTATGGCTGATTATTAAAACAAGGTTGAAGTTTCGATGGCTAGAGCTGATACCCTCACACAACATCAAAAGGTGCAGTTGTATCTTAGTGGCTTACGGGAAGCCATAGCAATTGAAGTCAAACTCCATCAACCGAAGGATTTGGCTACAGCAATGAGTATGTCCAGGCTGTATGAATGCAAGTTATACTCACTACCTGCGAATTCCTGTGACCATTGGGAAACATCAGCTACTATGGAGATTCGACCAAATAGATCCGTGAAACGGTTGAGCAGAGAAGAGATGGAGGAGCGGAGGAAAAAAGAGCTTTGTTCTAACTGTGATGAAACCTTTGTCCACGGGCATCAATGTAAGAAACTCTTCTGGATTGATTTGGTGGAGGAAGAGGTAGAACAATTTAATTCAGAAACACAGGATAAAGACCTTCCACAACCATTACCCAGATTTTGCACTTGAGGACAAGCGCATTATGGAGGAGAGGAGTAATGTTAGTAAACCACTCCAAGTTTACAAATGGTTCACCCATGGTCTGAACTGCAAGTCCAAGCATGGGGAAGTGAGAAACTGAACATGCAGTTGTTGATTTTTCAATTGTTTCCTTAGTTATTTCTGTTTCTAGCATTGTAAGAGAGGATTCCTCCACTTTCTTTTCATGCTTTTATGTTTCCATTTTAGTAGGAGTTCCTCCACTAAGCAAACTGTTCCTTAATCTTAGGGGAGCGGAGTAGTTATCCTCTAAACATGTATTTAAAGAAGACAAACGAATAATAAAAGAAACTTTTCAAATCTAATCAGTTTTTGAGCACTTTAGTCTCAAGAGGTCATCGGATTCCCTCCTAGAGCTTGAACAACAGCAACCATAGGTCGCAAGAAAACAATCCTAGCCTACTACTCCAAACACCACCTGAACCCTTACCTAACAGACCCATAACTAGATCCATAACCCGGGACCATAACAATATATATTTAGTCAGAGAAAAAAGAAAGTCGAGAAAAAAGCAAAGACATGATGATTTATCGTATACTCAAAAGAGAGCTACAAACAAGAACATAAAGAATAAGTAAAACAGTAATGCTCTCCAACAATTTCCATTTCTCAGATATGCTCCTAAATTTCATTTTTCTTAGATGCGCAATAGTTTGTCCTACACACTGCTGTCTCCAACATGCGTCAAAAACTTCACGAGAAAACAAATGTTTTTCTCATATAAAACCAAGATGAAAAAACCCGAATAGTGTTTAATAAAATTGTTAGTAATGGTATACAGAACTTACGTATGTGACCCAATAGCTTGTAGATATGGATGTTCAAATGTATTATCCTGCAAAGTTAGCAGCAAAACATTAGGGCAAAAGTAGCAGCATGAACTCTAACATCACATTCATGACAAAATTAAATATCTTTTATAGGTTAAGGCAACCAGACAAGTCCATCGGATGGGACAATATGGTGCCTCAGTCCCAGAAAAGATTATTGCTATTCAAAAAATTTCAACATTGATAGAATTGCATTGGCTTTGAAATTGGTTAGACACACACCTGCAATGGTTATCAGGTTTTATTGCAAAAATTTTACTGATACAAACAAGTTTCCGCATTTGCAGGTGCACCAGCCCTTGTCACTCAATACAAATAGATAAACACTAGTGAATGGCCATTACAACTATCAATGGCCCCATTTCTCACCCACCCTACTCACAAGGTTTACCATTCCTTTCTGACTTCATCCTGCTAGTACTTATTTTGGTATCAAAATAATTGTATCACTTCATTTTTAAAATTTCTGCACAATTCCAAGACTTACTGCAAAAGCTTTCGTCACAACAAGGTCTTACAGTCCATTATATGTTTTGGTTGGCCATTATTTTAAACAACTATAAATTGTTAGACCTACAAGATTATGATGATATTTTTCTAATTTTCCTTGACATGCAAGGCTACCGTGTATATTGAGCTAAATTATTGTAATATTCGATTGAATTCATTCTGTCATATTTTCATTCGATTGAATTCATTCTGTCATATTTTTATAGAACAAAAAACAGAAGTACAGTTTGATAGATCTAGAACCACGACAGTGCAACAGGAAATAAGGCCGTTGTTTGAAACCTCAAATGGAACCCCAAAATCTCTTTAAGCATGTGCAAAATTACATCAATGATGAATTTAAGTCATCAAAATGCCCCTGATCTACCCATCCTGTCATTTGCTAGACATATCAAACTAAAATGGTGTTATTCCATTGGTACTTACTCAAATCCAGCTACTATAAGCTAAAAACTCAAGTCAAATAAGCCTTAAACCCAATCTTGCTTAACCATTCCTCCTACCAAATCAGATCAAAAGCACCCACATAATGCACAAATTGTCTACTTGCTTTCTCAGCTCTTGCTAGCAGAGATGGCTAACAGAAGCAGAAATAACATTAAGGTGTCCCAGTTCTGTGAAAAACCCATTTTCGTTATCATTCCAGAATAGCTGGAGATTCAACCAGCTAAATCATATTCAAACCCACTAGAGGATGGACATCAGAACAAGTACATGAATACTTAGGAGAAGGGATAAGAAAAACCAGTAGGTCTGTCCTGCAATCTAATAATCCTATGTTTCTAAGAAGGTATATGCACCTCAACGACAACTATGCATCAACTATTTGCAAGAAGTACAAACATCTAAAATGCATACAGAGGATGGGAACAGAATTATAGCTTTCAACGCTGGAATGTAATGCAAAACATACTTGAAGCATGTGATCAATTCGTCCTTCTTCACTTCCAGTTAATCTCTCCATCATTAAAGAGCCATATGTCCTCTCTTCTTTTTCGTCAGCATTTTCTGCTCCCTCTGAAACATTGTATTTTCTTCCCAATTTTAGGGGGATATATGATGGATAGCAGATGGAAAGGACAAAAGGCAGATATCATAGTGCAATTCCACCCAGAAAAAAAAAGGGAGTGACACAAGCAGATCTGAATTGGAAATTTCTTTTACCTTCAAGGCCATCCTTGTTTCTTGATTGGCAAACTGTAAGCACTTTAATCTGTTTGAAGTGGAAAGAACTTAGAACTACAATGTTTTCTCAGAAACAGAAGAAAACAAACGTAAACCCTAAATATAAAAGAATTGTTGTTTCAGCCACTTGTGAAACAAGAACTCATGCATATATTAAGAATAAGCATATTTATCGATTCTAACAGATCAAGATCTTAATAAGATCCAGCATCAGCCTTTCTTTTTCCAATATTGCCAATTTAGAAATATTATTGATTGTACGAAAGGGAAAAAACAATGAACAAATCTAGGCTCATTCATTGAAAAAAGAAAAGAACTTTGAAACAATTGACATTGAAAAGTTAAGCCACCTTAACAAAATTTAGACGATCCATCATCGCATGAGAACGAGCAGCTAAATCTTCTGTAAATTCCTGCAGAACAGAATACAATACAAGCATTGAGAGAGAAATAACAAAAAATAGAAGGCAGTTTCAACCACACTTACAGAACATCTGAGGACCTTACCTGAAAGCCAATATGCAACCTTTTTCCACCTCTGTGATAAGGTATAATAACTGGGCGTTTGGTCATGTATTCTTTACAGACAAGTGGCTCTACTCTGCGTGAAAATTCAAAATAGCATCTATAATGTGTTCCAGATTAAAGATAGACCACGACATCAAGACATGAGAAAACATACACAATGTATCCAACTATCCATCCATAACATTATAGAAAAATATAAAAAGCATGGATGCAGGTAAGTCGCTGTTCTATGTATGGTAAGAGAAGAAAGGGAGAATTCTACCCTATCCCAGCTTGGGTGAAAGATTATCAAATTATAACCTCACATATGCTCTGTACACTATAAAAAAGGCAACAAGACGTGAAAATTTTACCAATAAGACCACAAAATAGTAGCATCTAACAATTTAATATTGATAGAAGAGAACAAACCTATAAGCAACAGGGTCAAATGGGTGAAAAATGTTGAACATTCGCTGACAAGCCGGCATCTCTTCACTAATATTTTCCTCTGCCCAATATTCTTGCCCTTTGCCTGGAAATAGACAACAAAAAGATAAAAAACTGCTGAAACTTGGATATTAGGATATTCAAATATGAGACCAACATCTAATGCATGAGGAGTCTTTTTTTGCAAGACTACAATATTTCAACCTGAAATCCCTTCTGAAAAGAATGATTTTGGATTAGGACTATAAGATTGTAGGTTACCATAATTATGTTTTCTTAACACCCAGAAACGATTAACTTGATTCCCTCAATATCATTAAGTATACCATTGGCATTAATAAAACATATTTTAATAATATAATATTTAAAAAAAAAAAAAGCAGTAGACAATACTTTCTATAAATAAATTATAAATTAGACATAATAACTTGTTGAATTTGTTTGAATTTATAGTATGAAAGATCAAAAGATTTTGATCATTGAATATATAAACATCTCTAAGGATATTGTGGACAAATTAAACGATATTGATGGATATTGTAAAACATACATTTCCATCTCTGAGGATGAAAATGCTACTTCCCATATGTATTGGAAAATGGCAATTGGAACCATGAGCACAGAAATGTAACTTTCTAGGGAATGCATTTTTGTGCAAACCATGTCACATTTCTGATCCATTCTCACAACTAACTATAGCAACCAAATCCAATATGATTACTAAAAACAATAAGTTGTTGATGTTTAGAATGAACACTGTGTTAGCGCACAAGCCCTGGAGGTATAGCTACTTAGATCATGTGTTTTGAAAGGAAAAATGAGGCCAATTTCATAGTGGTTGGCATATCTAAGAAAACAGAAATGCAAAAATACAGCAACTCTAAAATGTAGGATAGGCAATGAGGTTCTCTTTAGCATATAACTAATGTAATTGCTTATCTAGATTTACTAATTTTTTTCCCTTTCGAATGTTATTTTATTTTCTAATCAACAGCAAACTTTTTCCCTCCTATTTCTATTTGACTTCCTTCTTGTTCTCAATAATGCTTTAATCCTACTATCAAAAAAGTAAAAAGAGAGTAGGGAAAAAAGAAAAAAGAGGAAGAGGGAGGGGGTGGAAGGGAAAGAAGCTCAACGGAACTGCAGCAAATGTATACTTGCAATTAGATGGGACTAAATCACTGGAAAAAGATCAAACTATATAAACATCTCAAAATAGACTACTTTACTCAAATTTCAGAATGAGTTGTAATCATAGCAATTAAAGGCGCAAGACATACTAAGGTGCAACATTGGAGCCTAGGCGCTAGCCTCAGGGAGGTGAGGCCTAAATATAAAAAAAATAATTAAGAAAATATATAATAACTTCAAAATTTGAAAAAAATTCATTAATGATATAAAATATATAATGATGTAATTATAAAGAAAATAAGTTTCAATTTTGATTTGATTGTAAAAATATTATGGGTTTAGGATTTAATTGTGATTCTTGAATATATTTTGTATATGTTTGTAACTACATTAGCTGCAGCATAGGATCAATATAAAAAGTTGTATAGCCTCCTCTTTCTTCTTTATTTTCCCTATCTTCCATAACTCTCTCTTCCTTCTCTACTCTTTCTTCCCTCTAATTTTCTACTCTTTTCTCAGTATAAACACACTCATTAGGGTTGCTATGCTCAAATCCTAACAAAATCAGAAAAAAGTTTGGAAGCATCTTATATTTGAAGATACTGAATTAGAGAAGGGAGTAGAAGCAAGAGAGGTTGAAAGAAATAGGTACATAACTGAGTTTTGATGGAGGAAAGAGAGAATTTGTTGATTTTTCTTCTTTTCTCCCGATGTTGTTGTTGTTGTTGTTGTTATTATTATTTTTTTAACCTAAACATATAATAGGAGGCGGCTAGGTCAAATAATCATAAAAGGAAACCTTAGCTGATATTACAGGGAAGAAAAATAAAGAAGGCAAGCCTTTTCTGAGCCTTGTGCCTGTGCAAAGGCGCGCGGCTAAGCCCAAAAGCTCTTGCCTATCAATGTCGCCCGCCTTTCAGTTGTTTAAGGTTGTAGCCTTCACACCCTAGCTATGGTTGCAATTCTTCCGATTTGATCATTTTTTGCAATTAAGGAGAGAGTGATGAGGAGTAATGTTAGAATTAAGTTTGACAATGAGTCCTGAAAAAAAAAAGGTATACTATATTTCATTCAATTCGACCCTATTCGAACTGCTTTTGAGATAATATTTAATGTTTTGATTAGATCCAAAACATCACCTTTGTTATTTATATTGTTTGGAGACATAATGTAGACATAATGTTTATACTAGTGTTTAGATATGTTGAGAGAGTGAATTATAAAACACTAAACCACCTCCACCACCACCACCAACCCCACCCCCCCCCCTCCCCCCCAAAAAAAAAAAACAAAAATATTCAACTAACAATCATTAAAACAATTATCAATTACTAGAATAACTAATATTGCCAAACAAGACCTAAACAAGATTGCAACTAATTTTAGAAATTAAGGTTTTTCGGAGCAACTGCAATTTTTTGAAAAGATCCCTACTTTTTTTCAGTCAAAGGGCCAATTAGATACTATAAGCAAAAGACAAAATAGTTTCCAAATATAAACATGTGCCTAGGTTAATCTTAAAAATTGATACTTAAATAACCCATTGAAGAAACTATCATTTCGAAACTTCCCATAAGGAATTCAAACTTCTTGCACTATGACTCTATGGCAAGCACTTTGACAATGGCTGATCGGCCCAAACATCTAAAATTGATATTGTGAAGTATTTAGTTGAAGTACACTTACGGTTAAAACTAAAATGGGAAAGAAATCCTTCACATTTGATTCAATAAATTGTATGCAGCAAACACGAATATAAAAAAAGAAAAAAAAAAATCTATAAATGCAATGTCCCAGTTCTTGAAAAGTATGGAATCACTAATGCTTTAAGCATATCAGGAATTTAAGTATTACCAACTCCAATACGAATGTTTCTAAGTGAAAGGAAGACTCCAAGAGGCGATCCAACAGCAAAGAATGTGTCAACCTGATATGTAAGAATTTCACTCAAATCAGTGTCCCATCTCATGAGATATTAAATATGAACTTTAAAAGATTATAAATTTACAACCTCTTCCTATTTTTTTTAAAACTACACCTATATTAGCATTTGAAACTCTTATCTTACACATAGAAGAAACTTTGGACAAAATTTATACGACAAAAACACTCTAGATTATATCACAACATAAACAGTGCCCTTTGCGCAAAGGAATCCCCATTTTGCAAGGGTTGGTGGAGGGTCATCCATTGTTCACAACCTTTTCTATGCAGAGGCTATATTCAAAACTTGCACCTACGACGTTCTAGTTGTAAAGGAGCAAAAATACTGAATGCCAACGCTTGCCCTCTATATAAAAAACAAATGTAAAAGGAAACTTAAAAGAAAGGTAAAAAAAATTTTTTTTCTAAACCTTGAATTCAAGCTTTGTATACTTGATATAAGGTGTATAACTCTTTGGTTCATCATCTAACCCAGATGGCGACTTCTCTGAAATGGGTTGATTCTCTATGGTTGCAACATCGATTATATTTTCTGTTTATCATATAAAACCCAGAGATATCACACATTAGAGCACCTCTATAGCACAGGAAACAAACAAATACTGAGAAGATCAGATATTACCTCTATGCAAACCTCCACTTGTATCTCTACCATTCAATTGCAATTCTAGTTCTGCTATTTTGGCTTTTAGGGAATCAATCTGAAACATAAACCGCAAATTTTAATGGATTGAGAGCATGTGTTAACTAAATTATATAGGAAATTAGTTAAATACTATAAACACAGACCTCTTTCCTTAGCAATTTGATAGTTTTATCTTTATCCTCAGCATCGTTGCACTCCTCTGCTACCATTTCCTCCAAACCATTGACTTGGTCATGAAATTCCACCTCTGTAGCTTTAAATAAATAATCCCTTTCCTGAGAAAGCATGTCACTGGAATCATTACCCAATTCACAGTCACCTTTCTCATCATTTCTCTGATTAGAATCCACTGCAACTGCTGGTAATTCTGAATCTGACACTCGTGGGTTTGAGACTGAAGAGGAATCCGCAGCTTGTTCATCTGGACAAACTAAAGTTGATTGTTCACTCGTCATTTCTTCATGAACATTATCCACATTGTCTGATAGTTTGTTTATTACATTGTTGTCACTCTCTGCACTGACTGAAGAGTCACGTGCAGAAGATTTTTTATTCATACCAAGAGAAGATTCATTATCCCCATGCTCCTTATACATCCAATCCATTGGAAATGGAGAGGACATATTCTCCTGATGGCAGAGGATGTCATATGAAAGGACACTTCCCAAAGAATGGCCATAAATAGAAACCTAGTCAAACATTGGCAAACTTTTGAAACAATCCAGTGCAAATCAACTGCCATGCTTTGACAAAGAAATGAAGCATCTGCTCAATAAGCCACGTACCTTTCCATCATAACCAGGATTGCGTTTAAGAAACTTCAAATATAAGCGGTTTAATTGGGTCGATACCTGGAAAAGAAGTAACTATCAATCAACTCAGACAAGTTTCTAATCCCAACATAAATAGCATTCATACATTAATTGTTGTCCCCTATGAAATGAAGTAATTTTTTCAAATTAATTGGTGAACATTACCAAAAGGAATAAACATAGATCATTATGATCATATCAAAAATACTATCACATAAACCTATGAAAAGGATTTGAAACTTATTGATATATACGACAGACAAAATGATTTTGAAGCATGCAATAATATATCATCTGTTGTTAAAGATATCTCCACAAAAGGTCATTTCCACAAGAAACTACTAATAAAGGTCATGAAGAAAAACTCATACACTCTTAAAAAGGCTAAGGCATTTCTACATGTACGCAAATCAACAGCAAATCTCTTGTCCACCTAGAAGACTTGATTACTTACCCTTCCTCATCAATAATGTGGACTCACAATCAGTAATAAGTTTTTCAGGAAAAAAAAAAAAAGAAACTAAATTTTGATAAGCCAAAAATGGATTTTAAAACACCCTGCAAGTACATGGGATTATCCCATATCCATCAAGTACGAAATCCAAAAAAGCATTTTAGAATATTCAAACAGCCTCTACAAGATATTGAACAACAAAAAGAAGAACGAAAATTTGATCAAATACACACCGAGTTAATAATATCTTGACAATATATGGGGCTCATGTAGTATAATACATCATGGACTGTTGCACTCAGCATGACACGCAAACCACGTACGCCATCCAACGTAATCTTTTCAACTGCACTTTCACCACTAAGCTTCAATCCCTTTCTCCACTGAAATGAAAATTCAATATACATATCCAAAGTAGGAGAAATAAATGAAAACAAAATAATATGGAGAAGCAAAAAGGAAGAAGTTGACAAGAATTAAGCGTGTTAACAAATACAAGGGAAAAATGATTGTTTTGTTTCAATGCAAAAAAAAAAATGTTCATACCAAAAAGTGAACTGCAACGATCGTACAGCCAAGCTTGAGTTTTAATTTACCATATTATTTGTGGGATCCCTCTTCTTTTTCAAGAAGTTTTCGCAAGAGCAGGTCCAGAAGCATCAATATTAAAATTTTAGAAAATATTAAAATTTTAGAAAATTTTAAAATTTTCTACTCTCAATATTCCTAGAGTAGAAAGCCTACCTGATCTGATGCTCAAAAGATCTATAGCTTTCTTAGGGATTCTCAAAGAACCTATCTCATTGGTAATTTTAGAAAATAAAATAATAAGGGCTTAGCCGTTTTGGCAATGCTTAGTTCAACAAATTACATACCACTTAAAAAAGGCAACCCACACCTTAAATTTTATCCACTTCTAGAACACCCTATATAAACTTTTTGATGTTATGCCAAGTTCACAAAACTAGATAGCAGAATCTTGACACATCCAACTTAAATATGAAAATAATAAACTGCATATCCTGCTCACACTATGGGAAAAATAACATTTTAGAAATAAAATGAACGAAAATAAATAAAAAGAGGACATGAAAATTCTGAAAAGGCTAATCAAACTGTTAGAATATATTGTAGATATGTGAGAATACTTTTTATTGATTGTACAATATCCTATTAGAGTCGGGAATCCTATTAGAGCTAAGATGTGTCAATTCTCAGTGTACTTAAAACCTAAGGTGCTTGAAGGAATAATTAAGCAAAAGCTTCAAATCCTCTCTTTGTTCTCATGGTATCAGAGCCTATAAAGGTCTGATTTTTCTCTTCCAATTTCTGTCTCATCACAACAATATCACTCTCTTCCTGTTTTTGTCACAATAATGTCACCGCTGGAATCAGATGGCACCTACTGAGAGAGAATTGACTCTCACAGCCACCGCAGAAAACTCCACCAGCTTCCGGCCACCCAGGACACAAATCTTGGTGCCGGGAACTCTGCCGTTGACCTTCACGCTCTGCCACAACTTTTCTGGAACTGATTCACGCGCCAGCACATGAGCCACTTTCTGACGATGTCTTCTTCAACGGACACTACCGACCGGTTCACCTGAGTCCGGCAGTCACTTTTCCAGCCACCTCCTTCACTGTTCTTTACTATTTTCAAAGCTGAGGTACTGATAGTATGGTAAAAAGGTACAAAATTCCTAATTTTTCTGCAATAATTAGGACAACATGGGTGAATCTAGCCTCATCAAGCGCCTCTTTTCTCTTTTCTAATTCCCTTGTTATTACTACTGTGAAACTCCTAGGCAGTAACAATTATATTTCTTGGTCCTTTTCGGTTGAACTATGGTTTATGGGATAAGGATATGAAGATCATTTAACTAAAACTGTCATTGAAATGGGATGAAAAGATAAGACAGCATGTTTTAAAATCGATGCCCAATTGTATAATTTTTCGGGCATTCCCTTGATTCCAAATTACTTTTTTATTTCAATCTTGCAAAACCTGTTGTAAGATCTAGACCAAGCCAAGACATTATATACCAATGATATATAACGAATATACAAAGTTGTCTCTAATATTGTCAATCTGCAGCAAGATCAACTGGATACGGCTAGTTATCTTGGACAGGTTAAAAGATTAATAGATGAATTCAATTTAATTGTACCATTCTTAGAAAGTACCACTACACACGAACAACAACGGAATAAGTTCTTCATAGTCTTGGCACTCATAGGTCAAAGTACCACTACACAAGAACAACAATGGAATAAGTTCTTTGCAGTCTTGGCACCCGTTGGTCTTTCACCCGATCTTAGTTCAATCCGAGATTAAATATTGACAAGTTCTACCAGTCCCACTTTGGAAGATATCCCTGCTCGTCTTGTTCTCATCTCTATTACTCCAACTCCACCACCTAATATTGAAGCCTCTGTGTTTGCGGTATAGACTGGTAATCGAAAGTGGAATGGTAATAAATCTAAACACTATACTCATTTTGACATGTCTGGTCATACTTGGGAAACCTATTGGATATTGCATGGTAAACCACCTCATCACCAGTCTACTAGTACTTGACAACCTGTTACTCATTTGGTTCAGAATAATGGAGCTAGAATTCTTCCCTTGCATGGTCCATCAAGTGATTCAGTAACTTTGATAGGATTCGATTATGATGAATATGTGCACTTTCAGGCTGCCAAAAAACAATCACTACAGCAGTTATCTTCTGTATCTCAATCTAGCACTTTGGTTGCTTATTTGACTCAGACTACAGCTCATCATCCGTGGGTTCTTGACTCCGGTGCTTCTAATTATATCTCAGGTAATGAAACACTTTTCTCTACTATTATCCCTTCTCCAACCTCAGCTATTATTACCCTAGCTAATGGTTCACAAACTCAGATTCAAAGCATTGGGGAAGTCCATCTCACCTCTTCAATGCCCTTGACCTCAGTCCTGTTTGCTCTTGAATATCCTTATAATTTTATCTCTATTAGTAAATTGACCAAATAACTTAATTACTTTGTGTCCTTTATAGCTGACTATGTGTTTCTGTAGTATCGTTGTACGAGGAAGATGATTGGAGTAGGATATAAGTCACAAGGGCTGTACTACCTCTCCACACCCAGTTCCACTATTACTATTGCTTCTACTACTTCCGCTGAACTTCTTCACAACCAATTTGGACATCCTAGTCTTTCCAAACTTCAATATTTAGTTCTTAGTTTATCTTCCTTAAACATTTTAGAATGTGAGTCCTATCAACTTGGAAAACAATATTGTGTTCGTTTTCCTAAGCATGTCAATAAAAGAGCCTCTTCCATGTTTGACATTGTTCATTCAGATGTTTGGGGTCCTAGTCCTGTTAGTACAATTTTGGGATCTAATTATTTTCTCACTTTTATTAATGAACACTCCAATTGTACTTGGTTATTCTTAATGAGAAATCACTCTAAGTTGTTCTCTATCTTTCAAAAATTTTGTGCTAAGATTCAAAATCAATTTGGTACTTCCATTAAAACATTGCACAGTGATTTTTCTCAATCATTTAATAAGTTTATATCTTCTTGAGGTATTCTTCATCAATCTTCCTATGCCTATAGACCCCGAAAAAATGGAGTCACAAAGCGAAAGAATCGTCACGTCATTGAAACAGCTCCTATTTTACTCCATCATCATCATGTTCCATTTTATTTTTTGGGGAGAAGTTGTTCTCACTTCTTGTTTTCTCATTAATAGGATGCCTTCCTCTGTTTCACAGAATCAGAGTCCACACTCACTTTTGTTTCCTTCACAAGATCCTTTTAGTCTTCCTCATTGAATCTTTGGTTGTACTTGTTTTTTTCATGATTGTACTCCTGAAAAAGATAAACTCAATCCAAGTCAATTAAGTGTGTCTTTTTAGGATATTCTCGTCTACAAAAGGGATATGAAATTACGACCCTATTTCCTCTAAGTTCTTTGTCTTTGCAAATGTTACCTTTTTTGAGACGACTCCTTACTTCCCTCAGCAACACACTCATCATCACTCCTTTCTACAATCCTTCCAACTCCTATTCTTCCGACTCCAACTTGTTCTCGAACACTTCAAGTCTATTCTTGTCGTCCTGATACTAGTCTTCCACCAGATATAGGTACACTGCCCAGTGACTCTTCTCCTACACTGGTCTTACCTCTTAAGCCGGTCATGTTAGGCAACTACCCCTACCCTTGCTCTTCCAAAAGGTATTCGTTCTACTCGAAACCCTCATCCTATTTATAATTTCTTAAGCTATCGTCGTTTATCTGCTTCTTATTATGCCGTTGTCTCTACCTTGGCTAATGTTTTTATACCTAAGAATGTCAGTGAAGCACTTGTACATCCTAGTTGGTCTGCAGCCATGACTGAAGAGATGATTGCTCTTCACAATAATGGCACTAGAGAACCTGTTCAGTTACCTCCTGGCAAAAGTATTGTTCAATGCCGTTGGTTTTACACGGTCAAAGTTGGTCCAAATGCAAAATTGACCATTTGAAAGCTATCGCCAATCGTTACACTCAAGTTTATGGTATTGATTATAATAACACTTTTTCGCCAGCTGCAGAGACTACTTCAGTTCGACTTTTTCTTTCTTTGGCAACTATTTATCATTGGTTTCTTCATCAGCTTGATATTAAAAATGTTTTCTTGCATGAGGAG
This sequence comes from Jatropha podagrica, assembly GCA_947857235.1. NCBI lineage: Eukaryota > Viridiplantae > Streptophyta > Magnoliopsida > Malpighiales > Euphorbiaceae > Jatropha > Jatropha podagrica. The sequence goes on along the minus strand of CANUEP010279610.1, from coordinate 5,626 downwards.
TTGGCTGAGAAAGTATATATGGGGCAACCACCCGGTTTTATTGCTCAAGGGGAGTCTGGTTCGGTATGTCACCTGAGACAATCTCTATATGACTTGAAACAATCTCCACATGCATGGTTTGGCAGATTTAGTGTTATTGTTCAGTAGTTTGGCATGAGTCGAAGTGAGGCTGATCACTCAGTATTTTATTAACATGGAGATCTTGGTAAACACATATATTTGGTCATTTATGTTGATGACCTTGTCATAATGGGCAATGATCACGAAGGGATCTCTCAACTTAAGAAGCATTTATTTAGCCACTTTCAAACCAAGGACCTGGGCCAATTCAAATGCTTTCTAGGGATAGAGGTAGCTCATCCAAGACAGGTGTTGTAAGTTCACAGAGGAAATATGCACTACATATACTCAAAGAAACTGGCATGGTAGACTGCAAACCTGTGGATACTCCCATAGATCCCAATGTGAAACTTGTTTTGAGACAAGGGGAGCCTTTGAAAGACCCTAGTAGATACAAAAGGCTTGTTGGTAAGCTTAATTATCTCACAATCACACAACCAGATATTTCTTTTGTATTTAGTGTAGTAGCCAGTTTCTCCAATCCTCATGTGCTAGCCATTGGGATATTGTTGTTCGCATTTTAAGTTATATCAAAGGTGCTCCTGGACAAGGTTTGTTATATGAAGACAAAGATCATACGCAAGTAGTTGGCTACTTTGATGCTGATTGGGCAGGTTTACCATTTGATAGAAAGTCTATTAAGCTATTGTGTTATGATTGCAGGAAATTTAATATCCTGGAAGAGTAAAAAGCAAGATTTGTGGCTAGGTCAAGTGCAGAAGCAGAATATTGAGCTATGGCATTGGCTACATGTGAACTTATTTGAATGAAACAACTCCTTCAAGAGATGAAGTATGGCAGAGTGAAACAAATGAGATAAATTTGTGATAATCGGGCAGCATTACATATTGACTCAAATATAATGTTTCATGAAAGAAAAAATCATACAGAGATAGATTGTCATTTTATCAGACAGAGGATTCAATCAAGTTGTATTATCACATCTTTCGTTAATTCGAATGATCAGTCGGCAGATCGCACTTGCGTGGTTTTAGAGTCAGGTTCTGGGTCGGGGTTTGGAAATTGGAAGCAGTACATCCATTTTCCTTCTCACCAAATCCTTTTGAGATCCTCGGATTGATTATATTTGTAACAACCGTATAGCTTATGATATTACGCTCCAGCTTGAGGAGTGTTAGAATATATTATAGATATGTGAGAATATTTTGAATTGAATGTATAATATCCTATTAGAATTAGGAATTTATTAGAGCTAGAATGTATTAATTCTGGGTGCATTTAAAACCTAAGGTGCTTGAAGGAATAATTAAACAAAAGCTTCAAATCCTCTCTACAAGAATACTCATCCATTCATATTAGATAACAAAGCCTAAAATCCTCCAAACTACTTTTTTCTTTTTTTGGGAGGCCTATTTTCAAAAAGGGAGTCAAACCACACAAAAACGTAAGTAAAGGAACAAACAATTAAGGTACTTTGTCCTATAAGACAATCTCCATTTGCTTTCTCAGGATGTCCATTATGGTTGTTTGACTTGAAGAAAATACAATAAATTTTACCAAATGACCCTTTCAAGTACGGAGCATATGAAGTGGCTGAAGCTGAAGCAGCTACTTTCGAAGGTACTAATTTATTTTTTATGTCTAATTAGATCGTATAATCGTTCAAATTAAGAATGTAAGCTCGTTGCTTTTTTGAAACTGTTTAAAGCTTCAAAAGTAAGCATTTATTCAGGAAAATGTTTAGGTAAACACTTAGGTAGGTTATGGCTAAATCATTTCTCGATTAAAGGGTTTTTCCAAGGAAAGCTAAAAAGTAAAGAAGGAAGTATTTTGTTTACCTGGCATGGGATAAAAAGGACTCGCTGAGCACCACGTTGGTGTGCAGTAAGGTGTTGTTCAGCAAGACTTGCTGTGATATGGCGGAAATTACCCACATCATCAACCAAATTCGATTTCTCCAACCTTTGCCCAATACCATGAACCATAAAAACAAGATGTTGAACAGGAACCTAGAGCAGAAATAAAAGATTAAACCATATCCAATCAACAAAACAAATCACTAACTTAGTACAATTTAAAGATAGGAAACTAATCACTAACAAAATTACCGAAAATGATTAAAAAAGAAGAAAGAAAATAAAGAGCAACCTAATCTGACTATATGCATATACAACCTGCTATTAAGTTTACGTGCACATAAAAATTTTAACAAAAAAAAAAAAAAAATTATGTTCTCATCAGATCGTTTACCTCCAATAGAACATAAGAAAGTACAAGAATAATAGCCACATTCATTACAAGATTACAATCAACAAAAGGGGAAGTAAACATGCTGACAAGTAAAATGGCCTTGCCAAAACCACTCAAAGAATCACTTAGTTTTGAAAGAATACAAAAGAGCATCTGTAGAATTAACAACTGCCTAAGGAAACAAAACGATTTGTATCCATGGAAATCATGCAGTCTCCGAATTATTATTGACAAATTATTCAAACAATCTTAAGATCTAGAGACAGCAAATGGCCTGAAACCTTATGACCACCCTTCTTTTTGCCAAACAAATATCCTGGCTCAAAAAATAAACTGTTAGCTCTCGAAATACCATTTTAAACTGATTATTGCACAAAAAAACTCTCCATCAGGAAAGATTTCAGAAAAATCTCTGACTTCCAGAAAAAATAGAGACTTCTTTTAACTTCTTGAGAAAATCTGAATCAATTCAATCATTCTCCCACTTCTCGCATGTTGTAACTAGCTTGAAGCAGCAGAACAAGCAGAATCAAACAATGATCACCTGTGAACAATAATCATCCATTTCTTCTTCTTTTTGCTGTCGAAGCTCATCCTGGATAAAAGAAAATATATGTTAATAGGAGTAGCAGTAATAGCCTATATGGGACAATTGGGAACAAGTAAATAAGACATTCATTTCATTTGCAAACATGCACTACAATTGAATTTATTTATACTGAAAATTTCATGCCAGCTTACTCTATGCGTAATTCAATTGAGTTGCAATGAACTTTTTTATGTGCAACAAATGATGAATTGAATTCAATATACCTTTGCCCTAAGATGCCCTTAACACACAATAGATGGGTGAACAGAAGAGAGTAGGTATTCCTTTCACTAACTAAAATGTCTTATAATTTTGTAATTCAAATAATATTCAATTTAACAAAGTGAAAAGCAAATTCTACAGAATGGCAATGAGCCAAATAATATTATATGGAAGTGAATATTGGCCCAAAAGGTCCAACATATTCACAAGGAGAATGTTGCAGAAATGAAGATATTAAGTTTGATATATGGTCACACAAGATTGGACAAGATTATAAATTATCACATCTGACAAAATGTGCAAGTAGCACAAGTTTGAGATAAAATGAGAAAATGATACTGAGATGGTTTGGATGGGTCTAAAAATGTGACGTACTGATAATGGAGGGTGTTAAAAAGGAAAGAGGTAGACCTAGGAGCACATGGAGAAAAGTTTTCTCAAAAGACCTACTACTTAGCGAACAAGAAGAAACTCAAGAAGTGGTGGAAGACACCGAGTCAGATTAGGAACCAAGATCTACGTTGGTATACTCAAGAACGGAAAAAACAGGGAATCAAGCAGGCAATCAAGTTGAAGATTGTGACTTATAAAGAAAGAATCATAGTTGACTCTTTCAATATTGGATTTACATCCTTTATATCAGGAGATGATTACGTAAATAATTATATTGATTACAAGATAATTACACCATAGGAGATTATAAAAGAATCTCAGAGGAAGGGTGAAAGACATCACAATTATTATTGTTTATTTAGCTCTAGGAGCTGTATCAGGAATATTCCTGGAAACCTTTCCGTTTTTATTTTCTTTTCTTTACCAATTATCAATAAAATAATCATCCCATATTCTGACAACCATTTTAAATCTTAACAGTTATGAACGGAGAATAATAAAAACAAAGGTTTTATATAGCTAAACCCCGACGAGTTTGGGATTAAAGCTTCATAGATTCCAAAGAAATGAGAATCAGCATTACCATCTACCGCTCTTCAACATGGGGAACCACACCTAACCTAAGATTCATAAGTTTGGTTGATTTTTAATTTCTTTTTCATTTTTTTTTTGGGCTGCTACAGCATTCGCTATTGTTTTCTTGTACTATTATAATAACTGGCCAATGCAAAAGAGTAAAAAAGAATTATAGAAGAAAGAAGAAGGTTCAAACAACTAAGAAAGTTTTGAGCATTATTACCAAAACTAATGTTTATAACCAATGTTTGTCTAAATTTAATTATGATTAAAAAAATCTATTTGTAAGATTTTATGCTTTGATGTCATCCAATGATTTCTTTTCTATTAAATTATTAACTCATCTTGCTACCAAATTGTTAAATTACCTTTAGAAAGCAGGACGAGAAATAGAATAACAATGATGCAAAACTCCTCCAATGAACTGAAGGGAAAGTTCTATAAGACCACAATTCAACTAGGTATGATGTAGGGTCACTGTTGTTGGGCAGTGAATAAATAATGTCCAAAAAATTGGCACGGTAAAGCTGGGGATGCTGCCATGCATGTGTGGAAATATTATGAATGATCATATAACTAATGAGTGTATTCGTAGGAAGGCCAAGTGGCATCTATCATAGATTATTTGAGAGAGAGGCAACTAAAATAGTCTGGGCATGTCCCTGGTAGGCTAACAAATGTTCTGGTACAAAAGGTTGAGCACATAGAACCTATATAAGAAAAGACAAAAGTAGAGCTATGATGACATGGGTAAACTAGTGAAGAAGGATTCAGTAGCACCAGACCATTATATAAATAGCCCTAAAACAGGTGAAACCGAGGAAAGGATCCATATAGCCATTAAAACATCTCAGAATTTGTTTTATTTGAGCAGCTAAATTGATTACTATATTAAGAAGAAAATATTTAAGACATTCAAATAGTTCATGTAAGAATTAGGATACCTACAACCTCCGCGTCATGGGAGAAAGCATTTTATTTGAACCATAGACCAGAAAACTAATATATAAAAATAATTTACCAATAAACCTGAAAAAAATTATGAGCATTTAGCTTTCCCTTATTATATACTTCCTCCGTCCCATTTCGTTTGCTTTTTATTCCTTTTTTGGATGTCCCAAAATGTTTGCAAGGTTTCTAAATTTAGATACATAAATAATTATTTTTCTCATAATAACTTTTATGATTGTTCATTAAATGAAAAACTTTTACTAATATCTTTATGAATTAAGAGTAAAAAATGGCAAAATAACTTTTATTGACTAAATTCTTAATATGCGTGTTTTGTATTAAACCCCTTTCCTTCCCCCGAAAAAAAAAAAAAAAAAAAAAAAAAAAAAAAAAAAAAAAAGATAAAGAAAGTTTTAGATTTTTTTTAATATAAATTAAAAAATTCCAAAAAAAAATTTATTTTTAAAAATAATTAATCTGTGTTTTTTTTATAAAACCCATTACCACCCCCAAAAAAAAAAAAAAAAAAAAAAAAAAAAAAAAAAAAAAAGAAGATGAAGAACT